>PVLD010004061.1:25896-131540 GCA_004027595.1 Dinomys branickii
GGGGAGGAGGGGGAGGAGGGGGGAGGAGGAGGAAGACTGCCATTTCCTGTGCACTTCGGGAGCCAGAGACAAAACCAAGAGCCTTAAAAAAATAATAATAATAAAATTTAAAAAATAAAAAAAAATAATTTAAAAATTAAAAAAAAAAACAAACCAAGAGCCTATCAGAGAATGGGAAAAGGAACCCCCATGCCCAGCCCTCTGGGACCCTATTGTTCCATCTTACAGGTGATGAAACTGAGGCTTGAAGAGTTCCATTGCCAGCGCAGCTGCACCCAGGTTGGTCTGGCCCAAAGCTGCGACCCCTTTTGGTCCCCCTTCAGTGTCAGAAACACACTTTCTCTACTACAAAAGTTAACTCTGGTGACTGAGCTGGGAGAAAGAAATTTCACCCCTATTTTATCAATAAGGAGTTGGAGACTCTATGACATAGTCACTTGCCTAAGGCTACACAGCTAATGTGACTGGGCCTGGGAAGCCTCGCAGATGGGACTCAGCTTGAGGGGAGGCCTGGAGAGGGTTTCTGGGAGGGACAGAGACTGGAGCAAAGGCCAGAGAGGCCAGCCTGGCTGCATAACTGGTGTCCCCACAGCTGCCCCTCCAGGGGACCTTCACATCTGGAGCTCAAAACTCCCCTGGGGTCAGGACCCTTTCTCTGCCTCTACCCCAGGCTCCCAGTGGGGGCCATCAGACAGGTTCCACAGGTCTGAGCAAGTCCCTGCCCCTGGGCTCCAGTGCACCCATGGAAAGCATTTGCTGGGGATTCACAAACTGGTATAGGAATTTTTCTAGGGATCCACAAAGACAGAAAAAGGTACAGTTCACTGGGCTATTTTCAACATTACCAAAAGCTCAAGAAAAATTATACATTTGCCCATGACCCAGCATGGCACAGGCTGGCTGAAATGTGGCATGCCTTTGATTTGGGCTAAAATTATACCATCTTGTAAAATTCCAGTGGGTTCATGTGGAGTAGAAGCTGACTGTTAGGTTTCTGATGACTCAAATGAGAAAACACACTTATTATTACTTAATCTATGCAATTTGTTCAATAGACTCGTCTTTTAAACACAGGAATCATTGTCCTGGGCAGCACAGAACAGAACCGTTCCCTCCTTGGCAATCACCGGTCAGAGGTGCCCGGAGACTCCAGGGTGTGTGGTGGGCAGCTTTGAGTCCCATAGACAGGCTCTTGAGTTCCTGGCCCCACCCCAGCCTTCCTGGCCTTTAATTTCCTTATTTAAGGAACAGGACAATAACAGCGGTTCCCTTGTAGGGCTCTGGGAGATGGAAGTGAATTTCTGGGTGTTCAGAGCTCGGCCCGGGGCATCAGCACGGCTACTGCTCAAAAAATAGTAGCGAGCACACTCTGTCTCCTGCAGGAGCTCAAAAGTCACTTCAAAGTAGAAAAGAGTGGAATGGTGACTCCTAGAGGCTGGGAGGGCCAGGGAGAGAGACGGAGGGAGGCAGGATAACAGGTGCCCAAACACAGTTAGATCGGAGGAATGCTTTCTAGTGCTCTCTACGGTACAATAGAGTGACTACGGTTTATAATGACCTATTATTACACATTTGAGAAGAAGTAGAGGGCTGGGGATTGTAACTCAGTGGGGGAGCGCTTGCCAAGCATCTGGTGTCCTGAGTTCCAGCCCCAGCACCAAAAGCAGAAGTGAAGATGACGGCTCCAAACACAGAAAATGATAATGAGATGGATATGCTAATTATCGTGATTTGTTCAGTACACGTTGTATGTATGTACTGAAATACCACACTGTATCCCACGAATATATGCAGTTATCACATGTTAATTAAAATAAAAATATTCTAAAGAAAGAACAGAGAAGAAAAACGTGGCAGTGATCATTATTGGTATTATTCAAGGACTGTGCCCGAACAGTGCTTGCTGGTCAGGCTCAGGCTTCTGTTTGCCCATGCCTGCACGGCTGGGATAGGCAGGGTCAGCTCCTTGCCCTCTTCCCAGCAGCAGTGTCGTGGCCCCAGCAACAACCCCAGCATGGCACACAGAAAGGACACTTACTGGAGGCCCGGAGATGCTGGCACCAGGAGGTCCTACTAGTCCAGTGGCTCCTTTTGTCCCTGGAGGTCCCTGGAAAGGCAAGGCACAAAGGTTACAGGGGCAGGATTTGAAACTGGCACCGTCCAACACGTGAGATGCAGCAGACCTGGTCTCAGCCAGCTCTCTGATAGACATCACTCAGGTCCGTGTTCTCTGCGCCTGCTGCCAGGGTACTGAAAACCCCTGAAGGCCCAGCACCCCAGGAAACAGAAGCTTACCTGGGCACCCTTTTCTCCAGTGGGGCCAGGTGGTCCCTGAGGTCCTGGAAGTCCCTGCAGACAGAAACACAGTTCACTATGCTTTATCCCAGAGTGACCCTTCCCCTGCCAGCCTCCTCTGGGCCCAAAGCAGACATACCTGAATGCCAGGCAGACCCTGGGCTCCAGGCTCCCCCTGCAAATCAGGAAGGGCAGACTGGGGCGTGGTAGCCCAAGACAACCTGACCCCCTGGCTGTACCCCATTTGTAGGCCTGAGGGTGCACCTGCTATCCCGAATTCAGGGAAGCACCCCAAGGAGACCCTACAAGGCAGTGAAGAAGCAAAGCCAAGTCCCCAGTAGAGCACAGAGGGCAGGGCTGCTGCCTGCCCGGGCCCCAGAGCTGTGCCCATGAGTACCTGGGGGCAGGCAGAGCTCTGTGACTTAGGGGGCCGGTGGGAGTGGACTGGCTAACGGAAGTGCTGGGAAAGAGCAGGAAGACAAAGGGGAGGCTGGAGACTCACCTGGGGCCCCTGTGCCGCCACTCCTGGAGGCCCTGGTTCTCCCTGAGGTGGCAGGACAATCCTAGTCAAGATCTGCACCTCACCCTTCACCCATCTCCTTAACCATTTCCGCCTCCACCTTCTCCCCACCCTGGGCCCACCTGCAATTCCCACACCAAGGCCTTCAGAGCCCCAAGTTCTCCCCACTCTCACCCGCACAGAGCTGCAGTCAGGTCCCTGTATGGATACATACCTGTGTACCCTTCAGTCCTGGAGGCCCTTGAACTCCTGGTAGACCAGGCTTGCCCTAAGAGCACAAGAAGGCCCAAGAATTCCACAGGGACCAGGGGGACAGGAAGTGAGGGCAAAGCGCAGGCAGGAAAGGATCAAAGGGCTGGCAGCTGGAACTCACCGGTTTACCTGGCCGGCCCACGCCTTCTGGGCCCCGTTCTCCTCTGGGGCCAGGCTTCCCAGGCAGTCTGGTCATGTCGGTCACTGCCCCCTGCAGGCTGGAGCAGGCAGTACAGGCATCGCCCTGGTCAGAGAGGGAAAGTCAGGAAAGAGCTGGTGAGCCAGAGCTGGCATTTAGGCCAGGAGGAACTGCAAAAGGAGTCCTTGTGATCCCAACAAGCTCTGCCCTTCCACTGCCCTCACCTCATTAGATGCACTGAAGGGCTCTGAGCCTTCATCCAGCAATTCTGACCTCCTTTGGTGCCCGTGGTTGCCCCTGCAATCCTTTCCCTCACTTGCTCACCACCTGGTTTGTTTCCACCCATGCAACAAACAGGCCCCTGACCTTTTCTCCTTTTGGTCCCATGGGGCCTCGCACTCCAGGCTCTCCCGACAGCCCTGGCTGCCCTGTGGTGCCTGGCCTTCCAGGGTCTCCAGGATTCCCAGCCTCACCCTATAAAAAATATGGTTCAAGGGGCTGGGGATATAGCTCAGTGGAATAAGCGCCTGCCTAGCAGGTGCAGGGTCCTGAGTTCAATCCCCAGTACTGCCAAAAAAATAAAAAAAAATAAAAAATAAAATAAAGTACTATAAAAAATATGGTTCAAGAAGAGTAGGGCTGGCCCAGTTGGAGGCAGGTTGCCCCTGGGGACCCTCAGACACTCACAACTTTCCCACCATGTGGGGCAGAGGGCTGGGGAAGGAGTGGAGAGTGGGCACAACACAATCAGGAGGAGGAGGCAAGGAGGGCATCTGAGAGGAGCTGGTGCCTACCCACCCATAGGCCTACCGGGGTCTCTCACCTTCTGCCCCTTCAGTCCACGTTCTCCAGCCTTGCCCTGAGGAGAAAGCATTCCCCGCACCCCTGAGTGCCCAGCACTGTGTTAGACCCCAGAATACCCCAGAAAACAAAGCAGATAATCTCTGCCTCATGATAGTGAAGCAACCTCATGTAGGTGAAGAGAAGGGACCTGAGCCAGACTGCCTGCCTGTGTGACCAGGACCAGTCACCTCATCTACCCCCAAGCCTAAGCTTCCTCGTCCTACAAATGGAAATGATTAGATAGTATAGGCTTCTGCCCCACAGGGTCCTCATGAGTTGACACATGCTGATGTGTGTGGCACCGCATGTGGCACACTGTGGCGCACCACAGGCTGGTGTTTGTGGTTACTATCAAAGTGGTCACAATAATATCCATAGTCATAACTGTCATTTCTCTGAGATCAGTTGTGTGCCACTCAGCTTTGTCGCAACCCTATGGGCAAAACACCAGGCACAGAAGACAAAAATGACTTGCTCAAGTTGAAAATCTAGTAGAAGGCACAGCTGGGCTTGGAGTCTAGGTTTGAGATCGGTGCCCCTTCTGCCTTCTGTTCCTTCTGCTCTCTAGTCTCAGAATAAAGGACAGAGGCCCATCTGGTACCTTCAGCTGGAGACGGAGGCACTGCTGACCCCTGACACACTCCCACTACCCAGGGAGTGAAGAGACACAGGCAGGATCCCTCTCCTCTCGGGCCCTGCCCATGTCTACTTCTAGAGGCCGCAGAGACTCACCTGCTTTCCTGGCAGCCCAAAGCCTGGAGCGCCGGGCTCCCCCTTCTCTCCCGGCCGGCCAGGCAAATGCACTGCATGGTTACTCCCAGCTCGAGGCGTAGACAGTGCTGGGCACGGCTCACAAGGCTCCCCCTGCCAAGCAAAAGTGCTGAGTTAGGTTTCCCTAAGCCCTGGCTTTAGGACTGGGCTTGGGATCTGAGGCTGAGGAACACAGCTGGATGTGCCACAGCACTTCTGCTGGGCCAGGGGTATCTCCGGAAAGACTGTGGGAGCACAAAGAAGAAATGAAGGCAAGAGCCAAGTCGAAGAGTCTGGACACCAAGTTAAAAGTCAGACTTCACCCTATAGGGAGGGAGGAGGCCCCAGGGTTTGAAGCAGAGAAAGTTGTATGCGGAGCGTGCAGACTCACCTTTTCCCCTTTAGTGCCTGTGGGTCCAACTGGCCCTGGTGGTCCCTATGTAAGAAGAAGCCATGCATGATGTCTAATGTCAGGCACAGCCGAGGCCTGTCAGCTCCCCGGAAGTGAACAGCACCTCCCAGTTTCCGCCCCCCCCCCCAACTTGCTGCCAGGCAGAGCCTCCTTACTGGGCTGCCGACTGGTCCCGCCTCCCCAAAATTACCCTAAGGGACAAGCAGAGAACACACAGTCAAACGGGGGATGAGGCCTGAGAGGACTGTGGTACGAAGTGAAGTCCCAGAGCGTGATAGACTGTAAGCAAGGAACACATGTAACTAGTGCTCTTTTTACAAAGCCACATTAGCTACAGGATGATAAATAGGGTGTTGAAGGGCTGCAGCGGCCAAGGGCAGGCTGGGGGAGGCTGCTGCCACCCAGGTGAGAGACGACGGGGCCCCAGAGTAAGATGGGAGCAGTGGGGAGAGCAGGAGCAGTGGGGGTCAAGCAGAGGGAATTCAGAGCCGTCACCGGCTGAGCCGTCAGGACCTGCTGCCGGGGTAGATGGAAAGGCTGATGCGGTGGGGTCACTGATGACCCCAGGCTTGGAGCTTGGGGACCCGGTTACCTATCCTTTAGTTGTGATGGAAAAGACTGGAAGAAGCAGGCGTGGGGTGGGGGTGCCAAAGCTCCATTTGAGAAGCAGCGAGTATGGTTCGCCTGTTGGAATCGACTCTGAGCATGTACCCCAGTGTTTCCCACGCGTTAGCACTTGTAGGCCCACAGAACCCCTCATTTGAGGAACACTCTATTAGAGGTTCAATGCCATCATTTGTCTCTAATGCAATCATAAATACAAATGTTAACGTGGGCACTGGAATTGAGGGCCCCGGGTGAGTAGCACAGATTACAGACTCTGAAGCCAGCTTTCCTGGGCTCAAATCCCAGTTCTGCATCCAAACACTCATGTGGCTTCGGGTAGCTTACTAAGTCTTTCTGTCCCTTTCCCATCCATAAAATGGGAATCATCAAGTCCTTACCCCATACAGTTTTGGGAAGATAAAATAAACTAATGTGTGGGCAAGACTTGGAACAATGCCCAGCATGTAATTAGCAGAAAAGAAGTATTAAAAATTATTTTACTATAAGTTAGTAGTTTTAGATTATCATTAAAAGAAAAATACAACACTGAGGAAATTTTTTTGGAAAACATAAAAGCTCTTGGAAATAAATTCTTGGACTCCAGTTTGCAAAACAATGATGAATCCATTTTACTGTGAATTTACAGTTTAATCTCTTCCCTGATTCCTGCCCAAGGCCAGCCCTTCCTTGCCTTCTTGCCAAGAATCCGGGAGGTCCTTGACACTTAACCCATGTCTCACCTTCTCTCCTTTCAGCCCTCTTGGCCCTGGAGCCCCAGCTTTCTCCTGAAAAATAACCAAGATGGAGTCACAACACCACTACCACCCCTCCAAGCTCCCAGTGTCCCACAGGGAGGAGAAAGGGATGATGGGAATTATGAATCCATATTCTGAAGGTAAACAGACAGTTATTTCTGTTAGGAAGGTGGCACTCTCAGGTGCGAAGAGGAAGCTGCTGGGTACCACGGAGACAGAGGAGGGAAAAGCTGGGCAAGGCTGGGCTACTCACCAGAATACCAGGCAAACTGGAGCCAGAGGAACCCCCATCTCCTTTGGTCCCCATAGAGGGCCCAAGATACTGGGCTTCTGCAACTAAGCTGCAGGATGAGCAGGGCTCTCCCTGGGCAAGGAAGACAAGGAATCAGAAAGGCCCTCAGGGAGGCAGAGGCAGGCAACAGGGCACCACGGTTCCCTCACCTTCTCTCCTTTGATGCCTTGTATGCCAGGGTCTCCCTGCAGGGAAGAAATGGTTTGTGGGCTGCATCTGGGCATGCTCAGGCACCTCATACACTCTGGCCGTATATAAGGATGACTATGTGATACACCAAACACCTAGGGTCCCATGGTGCCTGTATTCCAGAGGCAGGCTTCATTCACCCATGGAACAAGTGAGGGAAATGATGCCAGCTAACCTATCCCAGTGGCAAGTTCCTATACCTACCCGGTCACCTTTTTGTCCAGCACTTCCCAGAGCATCCTAAAAGAGAGTGTCTGTAAGACAGTGAGGAGTCCCAGCCCAGATTCCAACCCAGCCCTGCTTTACCCCATTCCCTTCCTTGACCTCCAGCCAATACCCAACTCCAAGGCACAGCTCCACTCACAGTAAGGGATAGCTCCACCCCAGCTTGCCCAAAAGGCATCCTAATGTCCCTTGGAGAGTCCTAGGGGGTTGCCATGGAGATGAGGGGTGACACTCTAGCCTAGCCCTAAGCTCTATAGTTCAGACCCCTTAACCACCTGTATATACACTCTCTGCCCAACTTCTCTGTGGTCATGGAAGCACCCAGCCCCTCTGCTCCATTACTCTCTATGATCAAGGTGTGTATGTGTGTGTGTGGATAGGGGTGGGGGGGTGGGGAGTGGAGGGTATAGGGGATCTGCCAATGGCCACATATGTACTTACCCTGGCTGGTGCAGGATCCCCTGGTTCCCCCTTGGGCCCTGGCTTTCCAGGGATCCCCACAAAGTTCTGGAACCCTTCAGGCAGTGTTGGGCACACTTCACAGGGGTCACCCTAGCAGATGGGAGAGACCATGAAAGGAAAGGGTAGAACTCAGACCCTGGGGGAGGCCAGGAGCCTCCTGCCCATATCAGCTCTAGCCACTGGGTGCCCTGTCCCCAACATCAAAGTGGACAGAAGAGGCACTGCAGGGTTCCCTGCCAAACTGACTCATTCATTCAACAGGATTCCTGGATATCACATGACTACAGCCTCACAGCCAGCCATGGGAAATGAATGTGCCCCATCACAGATGTGGAAATTTGGGCAAAGCAAGAAGTTAAGTGACCTGCTATATTCATAAACCATGTGGGTGGTCGAGTCAGGATCTGAGCCCAGCTGGCCCCAAGCCAGGCTCTTTCCTACTAAACATGCACACACTCACCACAGGAGAATAAAGAAGGGACAGGGGTCACCTGAAGAAGGTCCTGTACCCTCGGCCCAGGTCCATGGCATGATGCTTAGTGTCATCTGCAGTGAGGGATGCCCATTCTCATCCCAACCCAGGACAACCAGTCCTGGGACTCACCTTTTCTCCCTTCGCCCCTGGCACTCCTGGCTTCCCCTGTTGGAGAAGAAGCGGGGAGCGTGAGTGCCATCCGAGGCCTTGGAAGAGAAGCCCCAGGTATGGTGGGTGACCAATGCCCCTCTCCCCCAGCTGGGGTCACTCACAGGCTTCCCACCAGGGCCTTCCTTGCCCGGCACCCCGGAGCTTCCCTGCAATGAAAAGAAAGGTTAAAGGGTGGAGGCCGCTGCCCACCAGATTCTAGCACATTCTCCCTTTCTCCATCCAGTGCCTTTCTGAATGGCAGGATACCCTCTGCCAGCCCTGCCCTGTCCACTGGCTTGGTAAACCCTCCCTTCCTGTTGCCTGTCCTTCTCCCCGTCTGGTCCAAGAGAGAATAAGTCCCTTCTGTGTCCCTTCCCACCCTGTGCAACAGAGATAGAAGTGACCTGAGGAACCTCAGAGGAAGCACAGCAGTAGGTAGACATCTGCAGGGCTCTCTGCTTACCAAGGCGAAGACTCCGCCTCCACGAGCTCTGGGGTGGGGGCACCCCCACTGTGGGCCTGGCTGAGCCAAGCCCCCCGGTGTCCCATCTGGGACAGCCTTGCTGCACAACCCCTGAGCAGCGAGCTCACCCGGGCCCCTGGGCTTATCCCTGCTTTTGCTTACCTTGTCTCCCTTGGGGCCTGGCGGGCCACCTGGCTCCCCCTGAGGGCAGAAGCAGGGTGGATGGGAGTTGAGCACAGTGAGATCTTTTTCCCTAACCTCCTCCACCCAGGACCTCCCAGGGGAGCGCAGGGCAGTGTGGGGCAGGGCAGGAGACAGGTCTCAAAAAAAGGACAAAGAGGGTACTCACAGGGATCCCAGGCAGTCCTATCCCAGGGGGGCCAGGGAGGCCAGGAGGCCCAGGCTCTCCTGCCAGCCCCTCAGGCCCAACGAAGCCAGGGTCTCCCTGACACAGACAGAACTGGGTGTGAGAAAGCTGCCTCTTCAGCCTCGCCACCCCCCAGCCTCCAGCCCCACAACTTACTTTTTGTCCTTTGGGTCCAATCACACAGATCTCTCCTGGCCGGCCCTGCAGGGAAGTGGGCAGGTGTCGGGACAGCCAGGGCCCTGGTTCCTCCCTTGCTGGGCCAAGTAAATAAATTCACACATTTCCGGTCCTCACCGCCCCTACTTAAAACCAGACCCCACCCCAGTTTCCCAAAGCTATCATATGCTGCCATCAGGGCACCTGAGGAGGAGCCAGGAGACCTGGGTTCAGTTCCTTTACTAGCCCCCCTGGCTGTGCGCCCTGGGGCAGGGCCCCTGCTCCTGTCTGACCTGCTGTCCTGTCTGAGTAAGGGGGTGGGAGTTTGATCTCTTGGCTAAATCCTGGGCTTTCAACACCCGCCCCAGGGCTGTGGGAGTTGGGTCCCGAGCACCATACGTCTCGGCCTGGTCTTCCGGGCAAGCCCTTGATTCCTCCATCGCCCTTGTCGCCCTTCTGGCCCTGGGGATGGAAAAGGCAAAGTCACTTGGGGTGTGGGAAAGGACTAAAGAACCAAGGTAGGTTTTCCAGAGCTAGAAGAGGGGCAACTGCTTCCTGGATTACTCATGTCTGCCTCCCCTGGGATGGAATGGCTTCCACAGGAGGCTGGACAACAGAAGGAACTTCCAATAAGCTAGCCATTCACTCTGGGAGTATGTGGCTACCCTTCTGAGGGTGATGGGTATTTGGACAAGGCAGGATGACCGGGAGGAGCGGGACAAGTTCCTGCTAAGTGAGCCCTCTGATGCCGTCCTGTAGGAGGACCGTGCACACCTCCCTCCCCAAGCCTGCCAAGCAGCCTGGCACCCATCCCTCTAAATCCTGGCCTGATACCTTCTGGCCTCTTGTGCCTGGGAGTCCTGGTGGTCCCTACGTGAGAAGGGACACAAAGGAGAGGATGAGGAAGGAAGGGTGACCCTGGGCCACACCCCCCACCCCCAGTTCCATACTCACCGAGGCTCCTGACGCCCCCTTCTCCCCCTTTGGGCCTTCTGCACACTGAGCAGGGAGACAAGGCATTGAGGGAGGCTCAGGGACACCCAGTGGGGTCCACTGGGGCTGGCCCCACCTTGATTCTGAAGCAGGCCTCACCTCTGGGACTTACCTGAGGCGGCGCATCCGGAGAGATTCGAACACAGTCATTGCCCTGGGGGTGAGGAACAGGGACCAGGGCTGTGGCCTCCTGAGGAAGTCACCTTACACCTCTTTCGAGGAAGAAAGGCCCAGGTGTCTCTAGAAACCAGAGGCTTCCACACACTAACCCCTAGAAGGACCCCGCCCTCACCCCCCACTTGGGCCAGGCTTCCCCCTGAGATGACAGCCGCACCTCACACCCCAGCCCATTCCTGGGGCTCAGGAAGGTCAGCCTTGCCGTGGGCATGGCTGGAGACTCACCCGTGCTCCCTTCTCTCCCTTGGGGCCTGACGGACCGGGCAAGCCTCGTTCACCCGTCTCTCCCTGAGGGTGAACCCAGAACAGTAGCTGGGATCAGAGGGGGCCTTTGAGAGCCTCTAGGAAGTGCCCCCCCAATTCTCTACTCATCCACCACACAAATGTGTAAGCACTCACACACGCACGCATGCACACACATCCACAAACACAAGGTCCATCCTCACCCCAACCCCCACTACACACAGCATATGGATTCCATACACGCCACCCACATGTCCCTCCCACCCCAAAAGGCTACATCTGGCAGATTGGGTCTCATGCACAGTGTATCCCTTCCCCCATGCCCATACACATGCACCCCAGCTCACACACAGCACATTCAGAGGGACATGGAACACAAGTGCAGAGGCACATGCAGGGTGGCAGAAACCCATGGTGGCTGCGTGTCAGGCGGCCTGGGTTCGAGTTTGTACTTGCCACCATGTGGCTTAGGGCAAGTCATGGCTTCTCTCTGAGCCTCAGATTCCTCTTTAGCAAAGTGGGGCTCGTGTCAGCCCCTGCCTCAAGGGTTTGTAGTAAGAAATGGAATGCTCCAGGCAAGGTACTGGCACAGAGGCCAACACGCAGTCAGCACTTCCTAACAGTGGCTCTGAGAGTCATTCTACAAACTTGTGAACACGTGAACACTGCTGGAATCTGCATGCGCTGACTCCTCCACTGCACACAAGCTCTGCGGCCCCATTAGGCTCAGAGGGTTATAGGTTCAACCCTCAGCCATGGGTGGCACACACGCAAATCCCAGGGATGCGTACAGCCATACCCACACAGTCAGTTTGACACCCCCACGTGGGCACAGTAGGGCCTCAAGTTTCCCCACAGCATGAGCACCAAGGGGGAGCAGGGAAGTAAAAGATGCACACTTGTGTGGCCCAGAGTCTAGCGCACAGCAAGGCCTTAGACAAGGGCAGTTCTTGACATCTTTGTATACACAGAACCTCTGCTCTCTCCAGCACAGACACCCTTAATCACTCCTCACTCGCACAGATTCAGATCGTCCAGAGAGAGACACCCAGAGCCACAAGGTATGGGATGGGCTGGAGCCAGAAAAGAGGGCAGAAGGGTCCTGTTTTCTGTCAAGACCTCACCTTGGAGCCAGAAGGAGCAAGTGTGACCTGAGGGGACAGAGGAAAACGCATTATAGCTCAAAAAGAGAGAGGAAATCAGGGACCCAGAAAGTACATTTCATCCAAGGTCACACAGCACAGTAGCAGGGCCAACAGCCTGCCACCTGCTCTGTTTCTCAGGTCAACCAGCACGCTGACTCTATTTCCTAAGGCTGTAAAACCCACAGAGGGGTCTAGTGTACTTTCTCTACACTAGGCAGAACCTGCTTGGCTTCAGCGAGCCCCACCTTCCGTTGCTAAGATAACGTGTTGCCATGGTAACACTGGCATCTCTGGGGACCATCAGCCTTCCCAGATTTGGTGGGGGACTGGATCTAAAAGGGGACAGGCAGCAGAGAGGCTACTTCCTGATGTCCCCCACAGTCAGGGGCATGGTGATGAGGGCAGCTGGATTTGCACTCTTTGTGGACCAGCGTGGCCTGCCAGCTCAAAGCACCAGGCCGTGGGAGAGCAGTGACTCATGCTGCGCACAGAAGAGGCACAGTTGGGTATCAGATGGGTTCACCCCACACCCCTCTCCCTTGTCCTTCCAGACCCTCAGAGGGAGGTGGGAGCAGGGCCAGCTTTTGAGAGGGAAGAGGGGGTTCTGCTCTGCTCTGCTCTGAGGTAGTATGTGGCTTTGGGAGCTGGGTAACCCTGAACCCACCAGTCTCCATCTCTGCCTGGAAGGTGCCATGTGAATCCTTCCAAGCATAGCAGATCTGAGATCATGTGGAGAGTACAGAGCTGGGATCGGTAACCAAAGTCCTGATGCCACAGGATGGCCTCCATGCCATGCCCCTTCCACCTGTCCTCTGCCCCCTCACAGGCTAGGAGGCACCGTCCATGCAGCCTTGGCTGGCAGGCGTGGGGGTGGGGTCAAGCCTGCTCTGGGAGCCAGGCAGAGCGGGGTGTGAGAGTGCACAAAGACCCCCTTGTCCTCAACCAGGAAGCTGCCTGGCCAACTCCAGACAACATGTGCTCCTACCCTCACCCACCCCACCCCACACACCCTCCATTCACTCACATTGCTTTCCTGGGCACCATGGGCACAGGGTGGGCACTGAGAGAGAAGAACAACGGTCACTTCTGAGCCCCTGGAGTCAGCTTTCCACCCTCACCCCTGCCCAACACACACACATGCACACACACGCACCCCAAGCCAAAGAGGATCACACATGTCCTGGGTGTAACTAGAGGAAACATGAAGATAGGAACCCTAGAAACTAAGCCTCACCGCTCCCAGCTCCCCACGAACTCACACCCGCTGCCATTTTCTAGGTGAGGAAACTGAAGCCCAGAGAGGAACAGTAGTGGATCCCAGGTTACACAGCATGTCAAGGCAAAGTAAAATTCCAAATTTAGGAGTTCCAGGGCCAAGCCCTGGGCTCTCCCATGATGCCCATGGCCACTGGTTCCCAATTCAGTAAGAGTGTCCTCCAAGGCTACCAGTACACCACCCAGGAAAAGGCAGTGGGCAGATAGGGCCCAGTGTCAGGCCCCCAAGGTATGCTGGGAGCTGTGTAGTCATCCATCACCCCATGTCCAGGGCCTATTAACCAAAGTCTTGTACAAAGTGCTCACGCTGGCTCCTTGGCCAGCCAGGCTGGGGCTCACCTCGTCAGCTGCTGACTCCCGCAGGGCCTGGAGAAAGGGAGCATGGGAGTGAGTAGGGAACTCAGGGATCAAGCAAAGCAGCAGCCAAAACCCCTGCCCAAGAGTCAGCAGGTGTGGGCTCGCAGGCATCAGCCCTAGAGAGTGCCGGGCCCTGTGTCTCTCCCACCCTGTCTGTCTCTCCTCAAAGCTGGAATCATGCAGCTGAGCTCTGTGCAGGCAGGAAGAGGGTGGGAGTTGAGCGCCTTCTCCAAAGGGCTTATGGAGGCATACAGGGCAGGCAGAGGGCACAACAAGCTCTTCCTCCCCCCACCGTCTCTACCTTTGCTCCCCTTTCTGCCTTCTGGCTGGTTCTTCCCATCAGCTTCGCATCCACCTGGCACGCAGAGCAAAAGGAAACACAGAGAAGGGGCAGTTCTGGGGCCCATGCTGGAAAGGGGCGCTGAGGCAGGGCACATGGACCCAGGCATCCCCTCAGCCTGGCATGTGTTACCTCCCAGGACAGTAGAGGCCTGCTCAGGCCCCTAGGCCAACCCCAGAGGCGCCCCTTTTCTTCCTCCTTCCCATGTGATGTCGGAGAAAACAAGGCTGTGAATCAATGGGATCCTGTGTTCTGGCAGCCAGGGGCTGGGCATGGTGCCCAGTGGGTGGGGAGGTCCCCAGCCAGGGGGTGGGGCTAAGGGAGGAACTGGGTTTCCCCGTTGTCTCCAAAGAACCCAGGACAGGACAGGGCAGCTGGCCATGGTGCTGGGCAAGCCCTGGGGAACACAGTGCCACCAGACCTTTAACCCCAGGTATCCCTGCCAGAAGAAGTTGCCTTTGCTGCAAGCATGGTGCTGCTCTCAAAACAAAAGTCTGGGTGGCATCGGTGGGGCAGTGACAGAGCCAGATGGGCATAACTCTCAATGCCACCGGGTCCTATGGGCTATCTCTCTGCCTCCCTGAGTCCTAGGGGGCAGGACATAAATGAACGGGGCTTTCAGTGTCCTTCCTTCCCTGGGCACATGGCCAGCAGAACCTGGTGGCAGATCTCAGTCAGGTCAGGGAGTGGCAGTCTCTCCTGTGCCTGGCCTGCCTGCCCACCTTGCTGTTTTGAGGCTCCTCCAAGCAAAAGCAGCGGGTGTAGACCTTGCCCTCTGTCTGAGGATTGATCTCGATGAGCTCATTACTCTGGGTGTCCCGGCGGGCCTTGGAGGTCTCTGAGGGACACTGCTCAGTGTGGGGGAAGGACTGTGGTCAGTATAGAGGCAGACTCATCCCAAACTACACTCCCCATTTCAAGAGCCCCCCAGTCTCTAGAACAGGGTGCAGACAGTACCCCAACCCCATCTCCCTCCCATCCCTGGTTAAGCGAGGGCCAGGCACTCACCCCTCTTGGTAAAATCTCACAACAGCCCTCTTCTAGCACAAGCTCCGGGTCACAGTAGATGTGTGCCTGCTGAAGGTCAAACTGCAGGGGACACACAAGTTAATTTCAGGTCATTTTATTAAATAGCTGTGTACTGACCACCAGTGAGGCACAAAGATGTCTCTGCCCCAGAATTTAACCTTGGGGTGTTTCCATTCTGGCCTGAGAGACTATCAGGAACAGAGCTGTCAGGCGGGCATGGTAGTGCAAGCCTGTAATCCTAGCACTCTAGGAGGCTGAGGCAAAAAGATCAAAAGTTTGAGCCCAGCCCCGGCAATTAGCAAGATCCTGTCTCAAAATAAAAAGTTATTTAAAAGGCTGGGGATGTAACTCAGTGTGATGGTCCTGGGTTCAGCCCCTACTAACACACACACACAAACACACAATTTATTGTCACTAAAAGCAAAATAAAACTGCACATGTTGGAACGGTCAGAGAGCCCAGAGGAAGGGGGAAGAGGAGATTCCAGTCAAGCTGGGCCTAGTCATCAGGTGGGAACGCAAGCACAGGCATTTCAGGATTTCAGGTAGAGGTAAGAGGACAAGCAAAGGCACGGACTTGAGGAAGTGTTAGGTTGGAGTCAGATGCCTGTGGTAGGCTGGGGATGTAGCTCAGCGACACAAGTGCCTGCCTGGCAAGCACAAGGTTCTGAGTTCTGTTCCTGGTACCAAAAAAATAAAAAGGAATGTTGATGCCTAGGGTGGAACTGACTAGCACAGAGCTCCTTGGAGAGGCGGAAAGGAAGATAATGCTGTGAACTCTGATAGGAGCCAGATCACAAAGGCCTTGAACGCCAGGTTCATCTGTCTGGGTTGATCTAGAGCGTGAGCTGGGTGACGGGGATCCATGAGAGGATTATGAGCACAGGCAGGGCCTAGTCAGATGCACGCTCGAGGGAGCTCACTCAGGCTCCCGGAAGGTGGGAGCCAAGGCCATGGCTCAACCTGACACTCACCGAGACAGGCTTGCCCTGTGCAGCATCCAAGCCCAGGAACACATGGCCCACGGGCCGCATGGGTCTCCGGGGCCCCAGAGGCTGGGAGGAGGCTGAAATGCAGTCTACATGCACAGAGGCCACACGTCCAGCCATACTCAGCATAAGCTTGTGCCAACGCAGGTCGAAGAGCTGGGGCACTGGGAAGATGCAGGACACAAATTCACCATCTTGGCCCTGCGCCCGGAGCTCCAGAGTCTGCTCTTGGCTGTTGACTTCCAGGGAAATCTGTGCAGAATTGGGGAAAGGAGGAGCAGAGAGAGTCAGCTCCAGAGGCACCACATGGCAAAGTCGAGGGCCCTCAAGCTCATTTCACGAAGGGGAAACTGAGTTCCAGAAAGGGAAGAAAGCTGGTTGGAGTTATGAAGGCATCATGAAAGAATGGGACTGGCACTGCTGGGCTGGGGTAGCCCTGAGGGTGGGCACTGGGATGCAGCAGGGAGGCCCCAGAAATCACAAGCTGGGATAGAAGCTGGGCCGGGCTGGCATTAGCTGACGCCGTAGGGAGCATGAACGTAGGGTAGCGGGCAGGGCTCACCTGCGGGTATCCCTCTCCATCAGTCACTTGGAACAAGTACCATGTTCCCTGGTATGTATGCTTCTTCAGCAGGAGGGTGAGCACCAAGGCAAATTCCTCCGGGAGCCCTTGCGGGAACACTTGGCTGCGGATGGAAGGGAGAGATGTCCAGTGTCTGGAGGCTCCGGGGAGTGCGCAGCTGCTGCCCACTCCTCTGGGCCCTTGGGACCAGTGAGCTACCCCTGGTAGCTCAGGCACACGCCTCCATACAAAGCACCTGCATTCACTCATTTTGCACCACGTACTGAGCACCTTCTAGGTGGCAGGTGCGGGGCTGGCTGCTGGGGAGAATACTAGGGAAAATAGAGAAGGGGCCTGCACCTGTGGAGCCTTCCAATGTGATGGTGGGGGTGGGGGGACTAGAAACAGACACTCCCCAGCACGACTACTTCACTGCCACATTACAGTTTGGTGAGGGCTTCTAAGGAATCTAGGAAGCCCTGGGGTGAAAAACTGGGACTGGGGTGGAAGGAGAGTTGCAAAAAAAAAAAAAAATGGGGAGGGTTCT
The DNA here is from genome assembly GCA_004027595.1 of Dinomys branickii. Lineage (NCBI taxonomy): Eukaryota > Metazoa > Chordata > Mammalia > Rodentia > Dinomyidae > Dinomys > Dinomys branickii. The sequence continues at coordinate 42,904 of PVLD010004061.1, forward strand.
GCATGACAGAGCAGTCAGAAGAAAAAAGGACTTGTGAGTTGAGGCCAGAGGGGAAAACAAGGCCAGGCCAGCCAAGGACTGGTGGGAGTGTGGGCTTCACACACATAGGCACATATGCGTACACACACTTGTCAGCTTCCGACTCTCATCCTACTGTTTTCATTCTTGAGGTGCCTGCAGGGTGCAGACCTGGCCCTGCCCACTGCTAGCCAGAGACAGGGTAGGGCTGCTTGGAGCCCCCTTGCGCCCCATCCTGTAAGCACCAGGGATGGAGACCAGGCTGAGTCCTGGCAGGGGGAGGGATGAAATGACCCCCAGAAAGGCCCCATGACCAGAGTAACTGGGGCATGGCCGAGATCGGTGTCCATTCCCAGTGGTCACACCGATGCCTTTACCGTGTCGGCTGGGTGAGCGGGGTTGCCCCCAGCCGCAGGATGAGGGGCCCCCCCTTGGGGTTGCGGATCTTCTTGATGGCAGTGGTCTTCATGAGGCTGAGTCGGTGGAGGAGGTTGAAACCTTCGGGAAAAGTAACAGATGAAAGGCTCAAGTGAGCAGATGAAGGCGGGTATGCATCCTTCCAGAAGAGGGCAGAGGGGACAGCGGCAGGATGAGAGTGGCGCTCACCAGTCACATTGGCTGATAGGTCGCTACTGTGCTCCAGCTTGAGCCCTTCCTGCTGCGATGGTGGGCACTGCTCACCTGGAAGAGAAGTGGCTAGGGAGCGTCCGGGACTCAGGCTGAGGCGGCTGTCCAGCTAGGCTCCTGGGAGGCAGCAAGTTCATCCTGTAGCCTTAGCCTGGCCCAGCCTTGACCCCGACCACCCTGGGAGCCAGGAGGAGCCCCTGCCTCACAGTCAGGAAGACTGAGGCCAGAGACCGAGGCCTAGACCGAGGCCACCGAGTGAGTCAGCAGCACGGCGGAACCAGAACTAGAAGCTGAATCTGCCAGTGCTCCCCGCCAGGGTCCAGGCCAGCAAGGGGAAGGATAAGAGAAACTCTGGGCAGCACCAGAGCACAGTGGGTTGGTGAGCCGTGGCTGTGCATGTGCTCCCACCCTGACACGCACCAAGGCTGGGGGGCAGAGGAGCACTTCAGCGGTGAGGAAATGTCAGGCTTGTGCCCATTTTGTGTTCTGCGCAATTGCATGGCTTGTCTGCACATGGGTGGGTCGTAGATGCCCACGCCACCAGAGATGCCACATGCAGCTGGGACATGTGTTCTCTGCAATGGGTGGGGTCCCGCTTCCCACATCCAAAGCAGACAAGCAGACCAGACATAAGTCTGAGCCCACAGAATGACTTTTCACCTGGATAACCATCAGATGAAACAGTAAGAAAAGCCTGAGGGTCTGAGGAGACCTCAAGCTCAAGGAAACCACCTGGGCTTAGAGTCTAGGCAGGGCACATCTAGGGGGAAGGGTTCCTAGACAATGAGACATTGTAATGCAGGCCTCCAAAGCCCTGAAGGGATAGGCTGGTAGTAGTTGAGAGCCTTCTTTCCCCTGGGCTGACCAAACTGAAGTATTGGAAGAGGTGCTACACTGGACAGATAAAAGCTAGAATCAGAAAGTCCTTTCCAGCAAGCAGATGCGGAAGCTGGGATGAGACCGTGAAGGAAGAGCCTAGAGGCTGGCAAACTTCTTGCTAGCCTGACCAAAAAGAGGAATCCTGGGTCCCCAGTCATGGTCATCCCACTAGAGTCCCTCCCCCAGGTCTGGCCAGAAAGATCATCACTGTCTTGAGCCTCAAAGCAGCAGTGGGTGACTCACCCCTTGGCAGTGGGCCCAGATTCCTTACAGATGCTGAAATTCTCTACCCCAGCACTGCCCCCCAGGGGATCCGGTGAAGGAGAGGAGAGCAAAGCTCCCCTATACACGTGCAGAAACACATATGTAGAAGTGCATGCACATACACACATACATGGCACACACACACAACTGGTAACAACACCCATTCCTGGTATATAATGCTTTTTTTTTTCCTTTTGAGACAAGATATCACTAAGTTGCTAAATTGCCCAGACTGGGTCCAACTTGAGAATCTCCTGCCTCAGCTTCCCAGAATGCTGGGATTACAGTTATGTGCCACCACGCCTGGCTTACACAATCCCTCTTGTTTTGATTCTTTGTTGGTTGCCCTTGACTGACTGGGCCTGGGTTCTAGGAGTTATGCTCCTGCCCGACTAGCTGGCAGAACTACCAAGCCCAGAGGGCACCCAGTGGGTCTGGGCAGGCTGCTCAGTAAACTTCCCCTGGCCTTAGGCCCTGGAAAGCTGCAGCCTCTGCCCCCTCCAGAGTCTGGGCCTCAGGGCAGGCCCTGCACAGGAGAGCCAGGCTGGCTGTGGAGCAGGAGCTCTTATCTGGGCTGGAGGACGGCGTCCCCACCGTGAACAGGAGCAGGACTTGGGCCACTGTCAGGATGCAGCCACCTTCTGCAGGGAGAGCAAAGCACCTATTCCCCACCCCACTGACCTCACCAAGGCTAACACAGGACAGGTTTATGTACCCAGGGGAGGGGACTGTCCTCTCCCACACAGAGACACAGGATGCACAGAGCCACTCTGAGATGCAAACACAGAGATGCTGAAAGACATAAATATATGCACAAATACATTCTCTTGCACAGGTTTGAGTGTGCAAACTCCTCAGGCTACCCGAAGCCCAGTCCCTAGACTCTTCATAAATGTTCACATGATTGGCACATACACAGTCCCACATATGTAAGGACCCTGGCACCTCAGAGAGCCAGTTACAGGCACCCTGAATATCCTGTGTCATCTCACCTGTATTTTCCCCATAGCTGAAGGTGACCCAGAGACTGAGCAGCCACAGGCCAGGTGTCCAGGACACCCACATCCTGGTCCAGAGGGATCAGCGGAAGCCACAGCACCTGAAAACCACAAAGACCCGGGAAGACCGGCTCCTGAGTCCCCTCGGCACAATTCCATACATGGGCAGTAGTGACAGACATGGGGCCCCTTCCCACTGGGACTGGCTTGGCAAGAGGTCTGGTCAGACATTAGTCCCTCTCAGGAGGGCCCAGCTACCAGCCTGGGGCTAAGATCTGGGCAGGGGTGATAATCAAAATATTTAACCACCGGTATGGCACAGACACCCACCAGCCAGAACAGGATACTGGCCAGAACACTGAAACAGGGCCGTGGCAGCCTCTCGCTGTGCTAGTGGGTAGCTGCTGGACTGAAGAAAATTCTAGCTGGTCCTAGAAGACTATGGTAGCTGGGATAGTGAGGGATCCTGAGGCAGAGGCTATTTATCAAAACACTTGGAAGCATTTCAGTACTTGTGCTTTGGGCTGGCGTATACCAGCCCAGTACCTGACTAGCAGCACCTGGCCAAGGCTTGGCAGCCCTGCCCAGTACCTACAGGATCAGAAGCTCACGACTTGGTTGAGTCTCCTGGAAGGTCTCAGAGGGCTGTGTGTGGGCCAATGAAGTTTCCCCCCAGAAATGGTAGGTGGGAGAGCAGGTCGCAAGGGCTCAGGACCTTGTTGCCAACCTTCTCTGCTGATAAATGTTCATCTTTTAGTTTTATTAAACCCTGATGGACGGGTCCAGATAAATCAATGCAGGCTCAGCAAGTGGCCAGCACAGCCATACATCATCCAGTCTCCCCCAGGACAGGCAGCTCATGCATACACACACAGGGCCATGTGTGTTTTAGTGCACACACATGCACACACACACACACACACACACACACACACAGATACATGGGCAGTATACACACAGACATATGTAGTACCAGTGTATGCATTCAAACCTACATGCACGCAGGCATGCACAGACACACACTAAACCCAGGCACACCAGTTTGCACATACACACATGCGCTCAGCCGGCCTGTGACCACCCCTCCAATAAGCCTTCCTGCTGGGAAGTTCTTCTGCAAGTCTGACCTCATTCCTTCCAATGGAATCCTACTTTTCCTCCGTTGCTCTTGAACAGGGAATGAGAACAGAAAGGACCCCCTCCCCAGTGTATTTGGAGGTAGGATGCCCGCCCTCTTCTCCTGGAAGAGAACTGTGTCCTAGTCTTATCGTCCCACATCCCAGGGACGTAGCCTTGACACCCCTCAAGCCCTAGGCTGGCCTTCCGCCAGCCAATGGGAGGGCTGCCAATGTGGGCAGCCTGTGGGTGCATGTGGAGGCGGGAACATAGATGAGGTGATCCCCATCTCCACTCTCTGGCCTGCACATTCTCAGCCCCAGTCTCAGTGGAGGGCTACAGGGACAGTGAGACAGGCTTCTGAAGAGATGTTCCACATGCCCACAGAGGCACAGATTTGCGGGCAGAGAGAGTAAAACCAGGACAGAGCTCATCCCCCTACGGAGAAGAGGACTGAGGCCCAGAGAGGGGGTTGCCATTTGCCTCAGGGCACACAGGGGCGGAAAGGGCCCGTCAGCCCATTGCCAGAGGAGGTCCAGTCCATGCCCACTTACCGGTGGCTGGGTTTCCTCTCACCTCACTGAGCAATCCTGGCAGCCCCAGAGAAGCAGGGCCTGGGTTCCACGGGTCCCCTGGGGGTCCCCGTTCTTTCCTTGGGCCAGATCTCCAGCTTCCCAGCGGCCCAAGCTCTCCAGGCTGAGTGATGTCCCTCGCATGCACGCACGCCTGCTTGCCGGCCACTCGGAGTGGGGGAAGAGGGGCGGTTCCAGGGGGCTGGGGGCCTGCCAGGAAGGCTAATGGAACCCAGCTGGGCCCGCCCGCCAGGCTAGAGGAGGAGGAACGCGGGAGGGGCTCCGGCCTCCGCGGTGGTGGCAGCGGCGGTGTCAGGGGCTGCAGGCTGCAAGACCGACGGAGTCACAACCCCACTCCTGGCCTGGCTGGGCGCCGGGCCCGCCCTGCCCGCTTCCCTTGCCAGGTGAGCCAGCCAGCAAGCAGGCGGGATCCTGCCTGCCCCGAGCTGCCCCGGAGAGGGGCTCCTGTGGGCGGGGTAGGCGGCTTTATAAGAGCCAGGCCTGGAGTTGGACGGGCCTCCTCATTGCCTCCTCCTCCTCCTTTGGCCAAGCCCCCAGAAAGCTGGGGTGGGAGTGGAGACCCTCCTCCCAACATCGTGGAACCCATGATGTGGTGCCTCCCAAGCCTCAGTAGTCAGCTTTTTCCAGTTCTTGGGCCTAACATTCCTAGTCTGTCCTTCTGTCTGCAGTGCCCCCGCCCCCCCCCCAATTAACCCTTTCTGCTCTGGCCTCATTCCCAGAGAAGTGGAACCAGACAGTTCCTTGTGTCGTCTTACTCCATGAGATCAGAGCGGAGATCCCTGCCCCCTGTTCAGGCTTTGTGACTTCAAAGGTCCCACTTTACTAGAACTCCTCTTACACATCTGTGAGATGGGCTAATGGTAGTACCTGCCTCATACTGTTAAACAAAATGAGTTAAATGTCTGTGAAAGTGCTTAGGCATAGCCTGGCACAAAGGAGAACTATTTGCTGTTATTTTCATTATGGTTGTGATCCCTGGCAAGGGATGGGGTGGGGTGGGGGATGAGGCTGGGAGTCAACCGTGCCCTCTATCCAAGGGAACAGAAGGAACTGGAGTTGGATGAGAGGTCAGGCTTCAGAGGAGCAAGCAGAAGGTAATACTTCCAGTTCCATCAGGCAAAGGGAGGTCGGCCAAGGCCAGCCCCCTCGAGGGTCCTCCCCACCACCTTCCCTGGCAGCAAATTCCTTAGCAACAAAGTAGAGAAATCGCAGAGAAGTGGGCCATAAGTGGTGAGAAGGGATGGGGGCGGACTGAAGTCCCTTGATTTGGATGTGGGGGGCGTCCTACTAAACACAATGTAGCTGTAGCCCTGTGGCCCTTTCTAACCCAGGCAGGGGGAAGCCAGGCCTGGGATTTCCCGCCTGCAAACCTAGAGGCGCTGAGTCAGTGGAAACCCCAAGTAGCCACAGAGGCGCCCCACTGTGGTCCCTCTGAGGAGCCAGCCCAGATGTGATGTGGCAGTGGCAGCCGTGGGGCCTGGGAAGCGCTGAGCTCAGCAGCAGGCAGGAAGTGCAGGGGGTGGGGCTTTCTGAGGCTCTGGAGTGAGGGGTGGGCAGGCAAGGCCCAGCCTGCCCATAGAGTACCAACCAGGGCTAAGCACTTGGGGAAACAGGGGACACCAAGTGGTTAGGCTCTGCTCTGAGAATTCTACCTCTGCTAACTCCTCGCATCTTTACAGCAACCCTAAGAGGCAGAATTCTATGTTTATCCCTGCCCTGTGGATGGGAACCCTGGAGCGCAGGCACACTACCACCTCCCCGGCATCACACAGCTAGTCAGCAGTGGAAGAGATCCCCATCTCACCCCCGTGCCATCCTGCCCCTCCTACCCTCCCCCACACCTGCCCCATGCAGGGATGGCTGAGCCAGAATAGCCACAGCCAGGGACCCAGGAAGCTGAGAACGGGGAGTCCAGGGTGCTTACAGCAGCAGCAGCCAAGCCTGGGACATGCCCTCTGCCTGAATCTACTATTGTAGACAGAACTGTGCCCATGTCTTTTCCTCCCTCTGACACATATGCACACACAACCAGAGATGTTCTCTCACAGCATTTGGCTGCGCACATACCACATGCATCTGAGTATGACACTGCTTTACTTAAATGTGCACATACAGGCACACGCATGTACACATACACATGTATGCACAAAAGCAGACCTAGAGACACAGACATGTATACACCAGCATAATTACTCAGAGATGCAGGCAGACCTCTGGCATATACATGCGTGTACACAGACACAGGTGGCCACAGAAACACTCGGATATGCACACATCGACACACATACACATAAACATACATGCAGCTATACTGACACATTCACATGCAGTCAGCCCCAGAAAGGCCTGCACGCCAGCAAGCAGGGTATCCCGTGGGGCCGGGCTCAGTGCCCTCACCCCAGATGGCATCACCACGAGGTAATCAACACTGCTAATCGCCACCAGCTGCCCTGGAGTCTGCCTGCTGCTGCTGGGTGGGGCCACCACTGCCTCCTGGGCCTGGGGTAATACGCCCAGATGTTAACAATGCTCAAGGGTCCTCCCATTACCCCAGCTTGCAACTGGGAATCCCCATATGGTAGGGGCAACTTTTAGGGCTTGAGGAGAATTAAGGCCCACAAGGTGGTTTACGTGTCCTAAATTTGCACAGTGGTCCTGGCCCTGTGCACGCACACATGCACACTTAGGCCCTGGCAGTGGTGCACAAGGGTGCGTGCGCACACACACAGACACTTCATACATGGATCTGTGAGTTACTCTTCACAGATCTGCCCCTCTCGGTCTTCCTTCTACCCACTGCCACCATAATCCACTCAAATAAGTCTGGAAACCTAAGCCTGGCTCCTTCCTTTTCTCCACCAGCCTCAGCCAACCCTACTACCTCCACCGCTCAGGCAGGCCACATCTCCCTGCTTCCCCCAGCCTCCCATTCTACCGCTCTTTTCCAAGCCACCAGCCTATTTTGCTGGGACCGTTGCAGGAACTCCTGACTGCTCTGCCCGCTGCTCAGAGCCTGCTGTCCCTACTCCAGCCTAGCAGCCAGGGAGAACCTTCCTAACCTCTCTCAGCTGGCTTCTAGTTCTCATGCTGCATAGAATAAAACCCAGCTCTTTCCCTCACATTATCAAGTCCTTCATGATCTGGCCTCTGCCTTCCTGCCTACCACCTCATCCCCAGAACTGTTCTCCCACCCCTCATTCTCAGCCCTGAATGCACCTCGCTGGCCTCCTCTAGGGTCTTTGCACCTGTTCTCCCCTCAGCCTGCAAGTTTCCCTCTTGCCTTTCCCAGGCTGGCTTTGCTGTCTAGGGCCCCCCTTCCTGTGCCAGATGTTCACAGTGGCCTACCCTGACCTCCAGCTGTGGAGGGGCTTCAGTCGCTCCCTATCACATGGCTCCCCGGTGTGTGTTCATGCCTTTCTGAGTGACCCTGTCCACGGTTACTACTGCCCAGCTGCTGACCTGGCACCCCCAGTTACCACCAGTGAATGAGTGAATAAGGACACGTGACCTCTGCCCAGGGACCCAGACACAGACTACAGCCACGGGAAGCATGACCCAGCATACACATGAAGGTGCGTGCATGCAGACATGCTTGCAGAGACCCACACACGCAGCTCCTGCGTCCTCAAGGAGAGACAGACTGGAGGACCTGGGCCTCTCCCTGCCTCCTTCGTGTCTCTTTCCTGTCCCCTTAGGGTAGAGGAAAACTCTCTGATTCCCCAGCTGTCTCTCTACCTCCTCCTCCGTGACTCTGTCCCACTATCTGGCTCCCTCTCACCTTCGTCTCTGTGGCTGACGTTCCTGCTTTCCTCTGGGGATCTCGGTCTCCAAATCCGCATCTCTGTCTTTGTGGCTCTGGTCTCTGCCTCTGCCTTTCCCCCGTACTTCCTTCCAGGAAGGGTACTTTCTGTATCTCTACATCCCTGTCTCCCACCCTTACCCCTGACGTCCACGCCACTGTCTCCCTGCGGCTGTGTCTGTCTCTCTCCATCCTACTTCCTCTCTGCGCTGTCTCTCTGTCTCTGTCTGCCCACGCCTCTGTTTCTAAGTCTGGGTCGCCATCTAACTGTCTCTGTTTCTCTATCTTTCCCTCTCTCTCTCTCTCTCTCTCTCTCTGTGCTTGTTTTTCATCCGCCTTCCCACACTAAATCAGCACTGCCACCACATCTCCACGGCTGTCCACGTTGTTGTATCGGAGAGACCCATCTTTCACCTCTAGTTGGCAGCTTTATGGTCCGAGCAGGAGGGTCAGCACCCCACTCTGTTAATCGCCACCCACCATGCAGGATTGTGGCAGGCCCCTCGCTTACACCCTGGACCCTGGCAACACTCATCCCCACCCAGGCTCAGGAAAGGCATCTTCAGGTCACTCTTCACCAGCCTGGAGCTTCTGGAGAGGGGAGCCTAGCTGATGGCCACAGCTGTGGACATGAAAGTGTCCAGGACAGGTAGACATCTGGGGAGGGAGAGATGCCAGGTACCCTGTACCCCAGTCAAGTTCCTCCCTGGCCTCTGTGCGCCTGTTCTAAAGGACCTATGGTGAGGTAAGAGGCACAAAAATCTTAACTTCTACTCATTATGTGACCCCAGCCCTCAGTCCCCATTGTGCCATAAGGGAAACTGTGGGATCCCCGCTTGACTCACTTTGCCTGGCATTAAAGCGCCCGAAAGCATATTGCCTGATGACTCCCCCACCGTGGTTCTCAACAAGGGAATGTTATTGATTGTCACAACAGGGGAGGAGAATGCCACTGGCATCTAGAGGGCCGAGGTCAGGGATGCTGCTAAACATCCTACCATGGCAGAACGCTCCTCCCAGTGAAGAACTGTCTGGCTCCAAATGTCAGTAGTGTGGAGGAGAACTCCTGCCGGATGTCAGGGGAGCTTCTGCCCCACAGAATCCCCACATTCCTTAACATCCTTTAAACTCTTAATCACACTCTGGCCAGGGGTGGGAGTCATTAGAAGACTTAGGACACCAGATTTTGACTCTGACTCTACCTTTGAGAACAGCAGCAGCATTTTTAAAGTGCTGGCATGTACCATCTATAGAGAAATTTCCAGTTTAGTCTCAGGAGAACCACGGAGGCCCAGGCACTGTTACTATTCCTATGCATGGGGTGTGGAAACAGGCAGAGAGGACCCAGATAGAGCCTGGATTTGAACCTGTCCTCTGAAGACAGGCCTACAAGGCACAGCTCGGTCTGAGAAAAACCCCAGAAAGCAGGCACCTGAGCAACTGGTCTCTGGGCTTCTTTTTCTTATCCAATGGGGCCCACCGTCCCATTTAACTTGACAACACTTCTAGGAGGGTGGGCACTGTTATCACCCCCAGTTCACTACAACAGCAAGGACTAAAGACAAGTTTCAGTGTCACAGGCTAGGAGCAGAGCTCTCTGAGTGGCTGTGTGATCTTGAACCCAACCCCAGAGCTCATGATCTCAAAAGACTCAGGTCACCCACAGCCCCTGAGGGCTGGGGAAGAGGAAAATAGGAGATCTCCAACTGGGTCATGCCCATGCCTGGAGCTTCTGAATCCCTAGAGTTCACTTTTCTAACAAGCTCCCAGATGATGCTGACCCAGGGCACCCATTCAAGAACCCGGCAACAAGCACAATGTTAGATCACCTGTACCCGAGTTCAAATCCTGCCACCAGCACTTGCCAACTCTGTAACATGAGGATATGACTTAACTCCTCTAAAAACAGAGAGAACAGCCATGTCTATTACTCAGGGTTGCTGGACAGATTAAAGGAGATAGTGACAAAGGGAAAACCTTCTCATGGCGCTGACACCTAGTGAATGCTCCTGCTCACTCTTATCAGAATCTCAATCTGGGTAACTGTCCTTGGCCCAGACAGAAAAAATTCTCAGAGGGCAGAGACTGATTCCTTCCTCTTTGCCTGATGCTTGGCCACCTCCCCATGCCTGTGTCAAGCACAGCAGAGAGGACATCTCCAACCAGCATAAAGTGGTCTTCAGATGTAATCAACATGTGCCTGGGTATTCTCAGGGGCCTCTGCCCCTTAGCATGGGGCCTCTTGGAGTACAGCTGAGGCAGGTATGGGGGACACCCAGGCTCACTTGACTCCCAGCTTGCATGAGGCAGGAGGATTGCCATGAGTTCCCAGCCAGCCTGGGCTACATAGCGAGTTCAAGACCAGCCGAAACAACATAGCAAGACCTGTCTCAAAAAGTGACAAACAAAACAATCAAATAAAAGCTTGGAACAGTGGCTATTAAGTTTGACTCCCACCTCTACCATTTGCAAGCTTTGTACTTTTAACAAACTACCCCTGTTCTGGAGAGAGGCTCGGTTTCCTTGTTGGTGAAATGGAATTGTCTCCGCAGTGGAGGCAGCAGAGGTTAGTGAGCGGATACATGCGAAGTGCTGAGTGTGGTTCCCAGGCTCCATAAATGCCAGCTGTTCCAGACACACAGTGAGTGTGTGTAACCCTCATCGCCGCAGTACACACAATCTGCTGGCTGGCTCCCTTCTCCTCCGCTCCCCTGTACACAAGGAGCTTTGAGACTGCCTTCATCTTCCTCCCCGTTTGGGGCAACCCAGGACGCAGAAGGCCCTGCTTCTGCTACTTGGTCTTCCAGGGTCCATGACAGAGCCTAGGTGCTTTATAAATCCTTGTTCTATGAACATGGAAGAGGGGGCCCAGTTCTTCCTGAGGACAGATCCCTTCCCTGAGAGGCAAAGCAAGGAGTGTCCAGATCAGGCACGGGGGAGTGGGAGGAGCCAAGGACTTCCAGATTCTTTCTTTGCATGCAAGAACCTCAGACAGTTGGACTCGTAAATTCTTCAAATCCTGGAATCTCTGTGTGGAGAGAAGGTTTGGCTGCTGCTCAGCCCCACCTCCTCCCAACAGTGCCCGAGGCTGAGCTGGAGAGGCCTGACAACCAGCCTGGCCAGACAGGATGCAGGAGCGGGGTGGGGGAAGAGAACATCCAGGGTGCCAACCCAACTTCTTCACCAAGGCGGAACATACAGCCAAAGGTTAGAGGGAGGGAGACAGAGTCTGATCCTGGCTCTGCTACTTCCTGGCTTTGTTCTCTGATGCCAATTCTTCCACCTCTCTTAGCCATTACTTCCAAATCTGTATAATGGGTAATAATAAGAAGGATTAACTACATAAAACTGTTTTGAAGATTTTATGAGATAAAAAAGCTTTACTAACCAAGCCTATAGTAAATACCCAAAGATGTTGATTATGCTTAACATTAGTGTTTGAGAGTGTTGGTAATTTACCAAGGACTCTTGCCTAAATCTCACACCCATTCCCACTACTAGTATTCTTAACATTAGTGTTTGAGAGTGTTGGTAATTTACCAAGGACTCTTGCCTAAATCTCACACCCATCCCCACTACTAGTATTTCCCCTTGCTTCCTCCCATTTCACAATTTACATTTCTGAATCCATGTAGCTCGAAGAGGTCAATGACATTTTTGACACATAATACTTTTTTTCTACACAGTGACCTAAATAAATAGTATGTAAAGAAATAAACCAACTGGCATATCCATCAGCTTTGAGCACCCAGAAAAGTGCTAACACTGGTGTGTGTGGTTGAAAGAGGGCAGTGGCTGGAAGGTAGGAAGAAAGAGCCTAGGATTGGTGACCTGAGTTCAAGGCCAGGGTCTGCCTCTGTGCATTTGGCTTTAGGTGGCTCCTTGCCCTTTGGCAATAGGAAAAGGCTGAACTTGGGGACTCTTGAGCCTCTTCCATTCCCTAAGTCTGAGAGTCTTAAACCCGTAATGGCTCAAATATGTCCCCTCCTTATTCTGTAGAATGGTGTGAGGTGCCAGACCTGTGTGAAGCCCAGGATGCTACCCCTCCTCCCTCTCCTCAGGCCTCACAGTTCACCAGGTATCCCAGATCCATCTGAGTGTCCCATCCCACCTTAGCTGGGCCCCTCCATGAAAGGTAGGTCACCACACCAGCCCTCTGTACTGGAGCCCTCTGTACTGGAGCCTTTGATCCTCCTCTGTACTGGAAAGGAGAGAAATATACCTGCCAGAGATGGTAACTAATTTGCTGAGCTGGGACTGACCAAGGTGTAACTCCCAATATGCCACCACTGTTTCTTGAAAAAAGTTATTGTAATCATCCAGTGCTAAGTATATATAATTACTTCCCTTTTATGGATGAATGAACCATACCTGGATGTCAGTCTCAACTCAAGCACTTTACAGGAGGGAACAGGCCATCGAAAAGAAGTTAAGCAAGGGGCCTACTAAGAGAGAGCTGGGTCTTGAATCCAGGACTACCAAACACACTGTCCTGTGCTGGGTCCCTTTCCCATTTGGAACTCGGTTTTCTCATCTGTGAAGTGGGGGTTTTTGCTACAGAACTTCTAAAATCCCAGCCAGGACTTTTTGACTGAACCCAGGTCCCCACCCAGAAGCCTGAGCTCGGGCAGTAGAGGTGGGCAGGTGCAGACATGACCGTCTTGCCGGGAGGGAGCGCCACCTCCAGACAGAAAAACAACCAAATAAATCAGGTCAAGGAACTCCTAATCCTTCCCGGCTGTGGCTGCTACCGCTCAACCGGCCTGGGAGGCAAGCACCGCTGGGCCAAGAGCGCAGAGTCTGGCCAAGAGGCGCTGAGTGATGCCTGGCCATCAGGGCGGCCTCAGCGCCTGTGGGGGAGTAGGGAAGGCGCATCCTGACCCACTGCTGGATGGGTGCGTTCCGAGCCTCTGCCTATTTTTAGAGCCGGCTCTGGGCTCCAGCGCAGAGCCACAGGGAAGGGGGGCCAGTGGGGGCACAGCCGCCTGAGCAGCTCCTCCCTCTTGGGGCTCAAGCCCTAGGCTCTCCAGCTGTACAAAAAGACAGACGCACTAGGGATAGAGGTGTCATTCTCCTGATCGAAAGGCCTGGCGGTTTGAGAGAGCTGGGCAGGGCCCCAGAGAAACGAGTTCCGCTAAGTAGGGCCAGCAGCCTCCTGACGGTTGTGTGTCTGCCTAGGAGACGCCAGCCAGGGCGAGCCGGGAGGCGGCGACAGAACTGGCTAGAGAGGGAGAGCCCCAGAGTTGCCAGGTTCTCTGCATCCCCACCCAAACCGGCCGCCGGCCACGCCCCCAGCCTTACCCTGACCACGCCCCTACTGACCACGCCCAGAGCCGCTCGGGGCACACCCACGGTCTGGGTGCCAAGGATTCCACATAGGCTCGGCCTCCTACGTGGCCCCGCCCAGCCCTGGCCAGCCCTACTTCCTGTCCCGAGGTCCTGAGTGGTGTGGATGCAAGGGAATGGGACTGACTGAGAGGGTCAAACTTCCCCTGCGTGGGGTCAGGAAGGAGAGTGTCGGGCTAAGGGACGAGAGGACGACAGTGACGCGGTCCCTGGAAGCCTCTAAGGTGCAGGACGTATCTGCAGGAGCCAGGCAGTCTTGGAGGCCCAGAAAAAGCCGCGTATATTTGGGCACTGGCAGACACACGTGGCCCTTGGCAGAGGTCTCTAGGCCGATATCCCTGCCCCAGATCCCTGGGTGCCGAGGTTACGGTCGTGGCGCTTTGGGACAGCTGGACACATGCTGTCGTGGCGCGTTCAGGACGCTGTGTTTGCTGAGGTCCAAGTTGAGGCCCGGACTTCTAGGGGTGGGGGCCGGAGAGTGGGAGGCGGAGCCCGTTCTCCCGGCACCATCTAGTGGGAAGTTGAGGGATCGCGGAGGGCAGAGGTAGGGTGGGGCCCGCGCCGGAATCCTCCCTCTGTCTAGGTGTTGCTGTGGCGCCCGCAGCCACCCTCGCGCCCAGTGTGTTTCCTCTCCGGGATGCGCCCAGGTAGAATGGGGGCCATCCTAACGTCTGCCCTCCTCTGCGCCTTCCCGGTGATTATCTCTGGAACCTGCCGCTCTCCTTCCGAGCCACTGGTCCTCGAAGCACCTGCCAGTTGCTCTCTCTGCCTCGGATTTTGCTGTCTTCCTCATCCATTCTTCACAGCTTGGTGTTTCTAATACAAATCTGGTTGTGTCTCTCTCTTGACTAAAATACTTCTGTGGCTTTTCCTGGTCCAGATAACCTCCAAGCCATGCTCAGTGCTTAGGAGTCTTCCACCGCCCGGCCCCACCTCCTGCAGCCTTGGCCTCATTCTCAAGGGCTCTTTCTGCGTTCCATGCAGTCAGGGCAGCCCTCGATTTTCATCCCTTTCTTGGCCATCTTTGCCTTTAAGGCTCGATCAGGCAGTAGCTCTTCCCCTTAGGTGGTCTTTCCTGTCCCCCAGGTGTGAATTAGGTGCCTGTCTGAGGTCCCGCAGGCCCCTGGTACACAGCTGCTCTCACAGAGCGGCCACAGCCTGGGTCTTTAACTGCCCAGTCACTCTAGAGACAGGGCAACTTATTGAGACAGGAATTGCTTCGCTCCCCTGTTTCTTCCTTCTTCCAAGCTGGAAGCCAAGGCCTTTGATTTTCCCAGCCTTGGGGAACTGCGCTGGGCTGAACACAAAGGCTGCTTGAAGTCTGGTGTAGCGTTCTGACTTCTGAAAAAGTAACCTTCTGGAAGCAACTGTGCTAGGACTAGCTGCACAGGGGACAGAAGTGGGGGGTCCTCCCCTGATGGGTGATGGGAGCTGGGGGATGGGTGGGCTGCACCTGGGAAGGCTGGAACCCAGGCCCTGGGGTACTGGCTTCAGTTTCCCAAGGTAGCACGATAGCAGCAGAGTTACTGAATCTCCAGGTACCATGTGAACTAGAGCAATGGGGCATCTCTGTGTGACCGCTGTGCTGAGGACAGGAGGCACCTCCTCCGTGCTTAGGTACGCAGGAGGGACCCGTAGGTTCTGCACAAGCAGGTCCTTCACAAGCCTAGGGAGGAGGAGGGAGGCCCCAGTAATGCCCGAGATAGAATTTTGTGTCACCTCCTAGGAAAGGGTTTACAGTGAGTCTGATTGGAGTTGGTTTACAGAGTACAGAAACAGTGTTCTTGTTTGCATGCCAACATTCCTACCTGCTACACATGTCTGTGTACATCTCCAGTACAGAGCTGAAATCTGTGTGCCTCACTCAGAACCGGATCCTCAGGGCCCAGTGTAGTGCCAGGCACATAGTAAGTACTTGCTCAGAATGTATTTTTTGAATTCACTTTTCCACATGGTAGCTACAGAAAACCTTCTAAAATTAAAATCTGCTTCGGTGGCTGCCCCATAGCCCTTAGAATAAAGTAAGACCCACATCCCTTTCATGGCCCATAAAGCCCACAGGGGTCACAACCCACCTCCCTCACAGCCTCATTTCTGCAGCTCATCCTTGCATGCTCTTCTCCAGCCAAAACGCACTATTTGCAATTCCCCAGACTTGTCGGGCTGTTTCATGCCTCTGAGCCTTTGCTTATGCGGCACCCTCTGCCTGGAGTCCCTTCCCCTTTCTCTGTCTGCTGAACTTGCAATTAGTCTTCAAAGCACAGGGTGTTTCCTTCTCTAAGTCTTGCCTGATACCCTCCCCACAAGGCAGAGAAGAGCCCTCCTGTCCTGCAGCCTGCTGCTTATGCCCATGGCTGCCTCTCTTCTCCCAGACCTTTCTTAGACCATGGGCTTCTCTGCTGTAGTGAGTCCCCAGTGCCCAGACTGGTGCCAGTTCCCCTTAAGTGCTCACTGTTCACTAAGCTGTAGCCTGCTCCTCCAAGGACTCTTGGTGTAAACTCAAGCATCCTCTCCTTTCTGGGCCTCAGTTTTCCTTCCTGCACAGTGGGAGGACTAGAACTCAATGGTCTCTTAGAGCCCTTCCTTCCCTCAGTTCAACTTGGAAGCAATGGCACGTAAAACCTAATTTACTTCTGTGCCCCACAGGCCCTGCTGAAGGCAGATCATGTTCATGCTCAGACATGCAGCTGCAGCTGCAGACACAGCACCATGCACAGCCACTTGGGAGCAAGCCTCTGCCTAAGCAGCTGCGTAGGACACTCACAAAAGTGTGTGTGGCCTTCTGGATGCAGATTCTCTGTCCTCCCAGCCCCCATCTTCAGTCAGCCATTGGCCTTGACAGTGAAAAATTCAGAAACAGTCAGGGCTGCCAGTCCAGCACCGAGTTAATATTCAAGGAATGAGCCTTCTGCAATATGCATGCCCTGAGGCTGGTGTCCTATGGGGCTCCCCCCCTTCTAAGCCTGCAAGAGCAAGGCCTCCCCACCCCAGGCATAGACAGACACAGTCTGCCTGCGGCGAGGTGTTGAGGCCCAAACGCTTGGCTCAACTTGTTTCCTGGATGCTCTTTGCCCTGTGTCTCCCCATCCACTCATTCATTCATTCATTCATTCAGCAATATCTATCTATTAAGTTCCTGTCATGTGCCAGGCTACAGTGTATGTATCACAGTGTATGACTCTCCTGTGCCCTTAGGGGCTCAGAGTCCATTGGGGGGATGGCACTGATGATAAGCAGGAAATAGGTGATATAATTTCAGATAGAGAAAATAATACTATGGAAGGATTAGGATGATGTGATTTTAAAAAAACGATTCAGAAAAAAAAGAAAAGATTCAGAGAAGGCAAGAGGTAACCAAAACCTTTCTGGAGGGCTTTGCAGCAATAATTAAAAGATGAGCCAGCAAAGTAGAAAACCAGAAAAAGTCTTTCAAGTAGAACTTACAGTAAATGCAAAGGCCCTGCGGTGGGAGAAACCATGAAACATGTTCCACGGGCAGACAGGAGGCTGCGAAGCCGGAGCTCAGTCAGAGAGAGCAGTGACAAGGGAGTCAGAGCAGTGGGCAGAGACCAGATCTTACTTTGCCCCTTGAGCTGCCTGCGGAGTCTTAGAAAATCCACTCCTTCCTCCAGCCGCTGGCCTTGGTAACTGTCTCAGGAACTGTGCGTCCTCGCGTTGACACTGTCAGGGTTTCATCCAGCATCCAGCACAGACAGTGATTGCTAAATGATCAAGTCAGGTTCTCCTGGCTCAAGGCTTAACTTAGTGGCTCAGAGGGGACCATCTGGGCTACCAAGGAGTCCCTGGCAGGGACAGTCGGGGGGTGGGGTCATCTGGGCCAATGAAGACACATAGACACCCTATCCAGTAAAAAGGGTCTGGGGTTTCCATACATATTTATAATGGAAATTATGCTATTTCATGAATCATAACACTTGCACATAGGCTGAAGCGAAAATGACTTCTCTGTGGATTTTCAACTGCAAACTTCTAGATAAGATTTTCTTTCTGCTGACGTGTGTGCCTATGTGTCGCCGCTACCCCGCTTGTCCCCAGGGGGACGGCACATTGGATCAGCCACTACTAAACATAAGGGCTCACCCAGCTGTCCCCTCAGCGATGTGATACAGGCCAGAGGGGCACAGGCACCATTTGGTCCAGAGAGCCGACAAGAATAAAATGGAGCTGGACCCAGTGCAGCCTGAAGATGGGCTCTGCCCTTACACAGCCTCCTTCTCATTGCCCACCTGGAATCTAAGCTTCTAAGCTCAAGCCCTCTTTCTAGGACCTAGAGATAGCGCTTCAGCTCATCTCAGGCCCTTCCCGAGAGGTGCCAGACACACGCCAGGCACCAAGGGAGAAGGACTCAGAAGACTCTGGTCCTGGGACCTGGCCTCACTGCTGTCTTCCAGCGGTTTATTGCATCCTTCACCAGTGGTGAAGTTTCCATGCTTCCCACCCTCCTTCAGCCCTCTATGGATGGACCTGACGTCCCGAGCTGCAAGAAAAGTTGGCCTCCCCTCCCCAGACACAGGGCTCTGGAAACTCAGAAAAAGCAAATCAGTGATTTTCAAGGGGAACAGGAAGCTGGGTGGCTCAGGGCTCTTCTCCCACACGTGGGCCAGTTTCCCCAGGGCAAGCCCAGGCTGAGCTCTGCTGCCACTGGGTTCCAGCACCCCGTCCCGCCCCCAGGGCATGCAGTTAGTGAGAAGTGACAGACGGAGGAAGTGGGAGGGGGGCTGACGATCAATGGCATTAACATGGTTTCCAAATTAAATATTGACTTTTTTGGTTGACTCTAGGGACGCCTAGATTGATGGCCTGAGTTGTGCAGTGCCACCACAGGAGACGGGGACATATCAACCTGGAGCAGACCCAGTGGGAAGCTGAGGCCTGAGATGGGGGAGGGTCTGTCCCTGCTCTTGCCTACTTAGGAGCTGGGCCAGGGTGGGGGTTGCAGGGAGCCTGGGTAACGTGTCTACATCCTCATCTTACACCAGGCAGCCTCCTCAGGGAGTTCGGCATCCCCTCCTCCTGTAAGTCCTACAGTCAGAATTTACGGAGTGCCCCTCCAACACTCTCCTCGGTCCCCCCTCCAGGAATTGTGGCCCCATATATAAGCAGAATTGATTCCCATGATGGTATCCACTTCTAGGTTTCAGGACCCTGCCTTTCAGGGTGGTGGGCTGGTTATTTTTGGTTTGTCATTATGTAGGATTTGGGGAAGGGATAAGGACACCCTCCACAGCTAGTTTACCTGCAGAGCCTACAGCAGGCCCTGAGTTTTTCCTTCTCCTTTTCAGAGCCCAGCTTAGGAACTGTCTACACTATTTTCATGTCACCCCCTACTCATTTGACAGCCCCCTCCAACCTGGCCTCCTGCTGTGTCAGCAGCCCTTAGCCAGCACCCCCCAACCCCCGAGTGCCAGCTCTGTGTGTTCAACCACTTACATTCTACTCAAAATCTTTCCTTGGTTTTTTTTTTTTTTTTTTTTTTTTTTTTTTTTTTTTTTTTTTTTTTTGTCTTTTTGAGACAGGGTCTTGCTGTGTATTTCAGACTGGCCTTGAGTTCACTTTGTAGCCCAGGCTGGTCTCAAACTCACAAAGATCCTCCTGCCTCAGCCTCCCTAGTGCTGGGATTACAGGCATGCACCACCATGCCCGGCAAAAGCTGGTCTTTTTCAGTGCCTTTAAGCTAATGGCATGGTCACCCATCCAGACGGGTGAGACAGAAGCCCAAGAGTCACCCTTGGCTCCTCTTCTATGCCAAGCTCACAGCATGGCTGACAGCTCTACTCAGTACACACACACAGACCCCCTTCCTCCACCACAGCACTCCTCTGATGTCTCCTTCACGTGCTCTTTACTAGCCTCTCTGAATCTTCCCTCGCTCTTCAGAGACCTCCCAATCCATTGCACATCCACCTAGGCACCCTCTTAGTACAGAAATCTCACCAGCTAACCCTCTACTTGCCGTCCTCCCTTGGCTTCCCACTAGACTTAAATGACAAAACCCTCAGTGAAGTCTCTCTTACTCTGGACATTTAGCATATGCCTTGAGGATCTGAGAGGGGGTGGTCTTTCTGAGGTAGGCACCCTTGAGGGGCACAGATTGGGGTTCTAGAAAGTCCCAACTGTGAGCCCCATGAAACTGCCACAGTGGGCATGAGGAAGTACAGAGGAAAACAAGCCCAGAAAGGCAGAAGGCAGCAGCATCCTGCCCCAGGTGCTTCCTCAGCCCACCAGTCCACCTGATTTCCTTTTAATTGGTACCTAATGGAAGTGAATGAAACCCAATTGAATTTTAATGTGTGCTCAAGTGCCAGCCCCAATCTGCCTCCCTTCTCCCAGGGTCCGGGACTTGCACCTGGGAGGGAAGAGGACAGGCTGTGGGCATAGGGACAGGAGAGGAATACAACCTTCCCCTGCCCTGCTGAGATAAGCCTGATACCAGCCCACAGGTATCCTCAGGACTTTCTCCTACTTCCCCACACCTTCTCTGTGCCCACTTGTATTCCCAGAATGTCTAGATTTTAAGAGATTTGGGGCCTTGTGACTGTTTTCCTGAAATGTCAACTTCAATGAATTAATAAGAAATGGCTAGCACATTAGTACAGCATGATCCTGGGTGTACCTGGGAGGATCTTAGAGGTGTGGTCTAGGGTACTATACATAATCCCTTGCCTGTTCCTCTCTGGCACTGTTTCCCTGTTCTGTTTTCCTGGCTGCCATGAACTAAAAATCTTTGCTACAGCATAGCCTTCAACTATAAGGTTTATACCTTAGAGATAGCCTTGTACCATGGACTTAACCTCCTAAAATGATGAACTAAATTAAATCTTTCCATCTTTAAGTTGTGGGTCTCAGCAAGGGGGAAAGCTGACTGATACAGACTTCATGAGCTGGCGCCATACACTAAATCACTTCCTGGGACCCTGTGTGCAGTGAGGTAGGTCATGCTGAGATGCCTCCTTTTATCAAAGGACGCTGAAAAGACTTGCCCAAGGGAACCACCTTTGCTCTGCCTAGAGCTGAGCGGTTCAATGTGGCAGCCACCAGCCTCAGGTGACTACTGAGCATGTGCAATGTGATGAGACAATTGAAACGTGTTGTGTGTACAAAACACACATAAGAGTTCAAGGACTTAGTATGGAAAAGGAATGTAAACTGTATTGGTAATGTTTTATATTGATTATATGACAAAATGAAAATTTTAATTTATTGGTTAAATCTATTATTAAAATTAATTTCAACTTTCAAAACTTTTTAAAAACAGCTATTAAAATTTTAAAAGTTATGTAAGTTTATATAGTATTTTTTTGACATCCCCTAGGAGTAAGATAAAGATGGTCTGCTCCTCCAGGACCACACTGTCTAGAAGACAAGGAGAGGCTGTTGCTGACCTTGGGTGCGCCTTGCCATCTTGCCTCCTTATTTCCTGGAAGAGAAGTCCCTTTCAGCACCCTGGACAGTGTCCCAGTTGTACCCAGCATACCACTGAGGCCCATATAACTTGCAGGAGTCAATAACAGCTACAAAATGTTTCCCAGATTTTTGTTTGTTGCTTGGTTGGTCTGTTTTTGGAAGGGGGTTGGGGGGCTTGGCTGCTGGAAATCAAACCTAGAGCTTCCCATATGCTAGGCAAGTGTTTTGCCACTGAGCTATAACCACAGCAGCCTAGCAGGCACCAGGGGAGAAAGGGGGTGGGGCGGGGGGTGCAGAGACAGAGAGAGTGAATCATCTCAAGTCATGCTCTGAATACCTGGGTAGGGATTAGCAATATCCCCGCTCAGCAGATGAGGAAACCAAGGCTCAGACAGCCCTTTGTATTCTGTCCTCTTTACTCAGTAGAGGCCTGCTGAGGTCTGCTCCTTGGGGCTTAGCTGCATGCACACACCTTGGAGCCAGGTGGACACAGATTATAGCTACTCCGTGTCACCAGTGTGGCAGTGACAGTGTGCACCAAGGGCTGAGGGGGCCCAGGGAATGCTGACCGGTGGGCCAGGGGTTCAGGAACAGCAGCATCACAGAAGGGAGCTCCCTGAGCTGGGTCTGGAAGAAGGAAGGAGAGTCTGCCAGTACAGAAGGCAGTGCAGGCAGAAGGAAAGGTGCACAGCGGCTTGGAGATGAGAGAGGGGCCAAGAGAGGTAGGAAAGTCCCACATGACCTAGGATCTTGCTTCTAGGCTAATTCTAGAAGCCACCGAATGCTTCTGAGCAGGGCAGTGGCCCTGCCCAACTTACATTTTGGAACGGTCATTTTGGAAGCTGAGAAAATAAGGGCAATGAGGTTAGAAAACAAAGCTTAGGCACCTGGGTGCAGCGGTGCGTACCTATCACCCCAGCACCCTGAGGCTGCAGCAGGAGGGTTGGAAATTCAAGCTCAGCTCAGGCAATTCAGCGATGTTCTCTCCAGAAAGGCGAGATGGGCCTGGGATGTGGTTCAGTGTGAAAGCCCTGAGTTCCATTCCCAGTACTGGGGTGGGGGAAGAAAGAGGAGCAGGAGGGGAGAGAAAGAGAGGAGAGGGAGAAGAAAAAGGGGAGGAGAAGAGAAAAAGAAATTCAAGCCCAGGGAAGAAATGGCACGTTCGAAATCAGCCCAAATGGAAGGGCCATCAGGCCAATTCACTTTACAAATAAAGAAACCCAAGTCAGACAGGGTTGTGACCTGTTCAAAGTCACACAGCAAGTCTGTGCTGGGACTCTGGGGTCTGTGCCTGTGCCCCACTGGAGGAAAGCTCTATCGTAAAGTGGGGGGGTCTTAAAGCTGTTAGAAGTATCTGCTGGCAGCTAAAGCTGCTAATGGAGCAGAATCAACAAGGTGGACACAACTTCCTCCTAGAATCAAATGCAAAGGAAGAAAGGACCAGCGGGGTGGGGCATACACATCGCAGCTCAGGCCGGCCTACAGAGTCCAGAGCGGGAAAGGAAGTCGGGGAGCGTACGGAAAGGGACTAAGAAATCCATTCGGTGGTGGCAGGGGTGGCTGGAAGATGTGAGACCAGCCAGGACAGGATGTGGGGTCTGCTGGCACGTCAGGGAGAGGGCTTTGTTTGTGCAAACCCATCACCCTCCTTCTAGGAAGGAGTCCTTTTCTGATGATCTGCTCCCCCGCTCCATCTCTACAGGGGCTCCTGAAAGGGCTGCCAATCACAGTGCCTAGGGCCAATCAGAGCCCTGCCTTCCTGAGGGGTTTTCTAATTGGCATTCAAGAGGAAAGTTTCTTCCCCTCTGGGGGCAAAATTGAATGATGGGAGCTGAGAGGAGGAAGCTTGGTGGGCCCAAGGGATGAGGAAGCCTAAAAGGATAAAGCCCACACACAGTGAACTGTGAGGGGATGGGGAGACGTGGGCCCGCACCCCACATGCCCACAGAGTGCGCTGAAAAAGGCTGGCATCGGACTCTCTCTCCCAGACACACCCCACGACAGTCACTTACAAGCTCTGGAAGTTTAGGAAAGTTACATTCTCTGGCTGAGCCTCAACCTCACTTGTAAAATGCAGGAGTCACAAATCCCGTCTTCAAACATCAGATGAGGTAGTGCTTTGTGCAATTAAATGCTGGGGCTTCCTGAGGGAAGGAGGGTGCAGGAGTCACCCCAGTGCTGAGGGCCAGGAGCACAGACCTGGAGGGCTCTGCCCACACACAGCTTTCGGCCAGGCTCCACCTCAGGCAAGATTCAAACAGGACTGAGAGGAAGGCGGGGCCGTCAAGGGCTGAAGAGCTCCGGAGAGGCTGCCACCCCTCCTCCAGCCCCCTCAAGGACACCCTCAGCTGCTGACGTCCAGCTCCAGCCATTTGTCCCTCATCACCTAACCCCTGGGAGGGACTCTGAAGTGACCACATTGCTATATGACCAGGCCAGCAGCAGCGAAACCCATGGCCACTGCTAGCCGTGCCCTGCTCCAGGTGCCCTCCAACTTTAGAAGAGCCGTGTCACTGCAATGCAAGGTGTTCCACATGCCACTCCTCCGTACCCTCTTCCTGGGTACTCAGGACTGAGCAAGTGTCTGCTCACTCCCGTGTGCAAGACTGTAATCCAGCAGTGTGTCTCCAGGTCCTGGCCTCCGGCCCCAAAGCCAGCCTCCTTCACCCACATCCACCGGAAGCTGGCCAGCCTGGCACCTGAGGGTCCTCCACACCCAGCTCCTGCAGCTCCCGGCAGCCTTGAAGCTCACGTCTCAAGAAGCTAAGCTGAAGCTCCACATTCAGCAAGCCTTGGTTTAAGCCTCAGCGCTGCCTCTGACTGCACTGAGGAAGTCACTTTCTATCTCTGGCCTCATTTTCCCACCCACAAAATAGGCAACTGAACACCTCCTGGCAGAGCTGTTGTGAGGGGCTGAGGGTCATGTGTGTAAAGCTCCTGGAACACACCTGACCCCCTGTACCACACAGCAACCCAGCCCAGGCAGTCTGGCCCCTGTGCCCCAGTGAAAGGCAGCCACGACCACAGCCAGTCATAAAGGGTCCCAGCCCACAATTCCAATCCTCTTACCCCAGCTTGCACTGGGGAAGCGGTGTGTGCAGCGTCATCCTGGGAGCCATCAGCAAAGATGGGGTCAGAGCCAGCCAGTCCCTCCCAGTCCAGGCTGGCTGATCCCATCACAAATCTGATGAGACCAAGTGGAGTGAACTAAGAAGATGGAGGGACAGTCTGGGCCAAGACTGGGTCCTCTTCTGGAGGAAGCAAACAGCTCAGCAGCCAGATCCACAGAGTGAAGTTTATTCCCCACAAAGTTCCCCTCCCCCCTCCCCAGCCCAGGACAGGGACAGACAGGCTGGGGTAAAGACGGGCTCCATGGCTAAGAGGCCTTTGGAAACAAGGAGGGGCCCTGGCCCCTAGGCCACACCATGTCTGGCTCTCCCAGCCTGGCTGAGTCCTCTGTGCCTCCTGCCCAGCCCTCGGGAGGGGGAGGGGGCGCTGGCTCCTGGGTAGTTCCAAAGTGGAGTGTGAAAATAGAGAGATATATATTTCTGTGCAGTGGGCAGTCCAGCGTGGCACTCACACCTCTGTCTGGAAGTCACCATCTGGAGGTTCTGTGGGCTCCCAGGCCGCTGTCCGGTGCAGGGCCAGCCGTTCTCGGGGCTTAGGGGGCAGTGAGCCCAGCGTCATAGATTTGAAGGTGCTCCAGCTTTGATGCCGCCGATGTTGGGACAGGCCAGGACGCTCCCCAGGGCTGGGCTTCTCCTGTGGAGGGATTAGGAAGAACCCGTGGGAAGGGCCAGTATTTTCTTACCCATCCACTGTTCAGAACAAACCGAGGATGCCCGAGAGAGCCAGTGTTGCCCGAAGCGACAGAGCAATCAAGGGTCGAAGCGGAGTTCAAATGTAGATTTGCCTGGCTGGAGAGTTAGGCCTCCTGACCCCTGTGCTCAGTGACCCCTGACACTAGGTCTCCTGTCTGCTGTTCACAGTCCATGGTGCCTTCCCACACCCTGTGCAGACCAGAACTGTTGCTTGGCTAAGAAGCCCTCGGAGAGGCAGGCTAAGGCTGCCCAGGCATGGCAGGAGGGCATAAATGCCTCCAACCCACCTCCCCCTCCAGCTTGGGGACTCATGCTGCTTGTGCTCCATTCTCTGCCCCACCCAAGGACACATTCCACTGGGGCCACAGGGCAGAGATGAAGCTCTGAGCTTCAGTGGGGGGCAGCTACAGAGGAACCCTTACCTTGGCCGCAGACTGGCTGCGGTAGCGGTCGAAAGTGTGGAACTTCTGGTTGAGCTCATGGTATAGCTCCGAGTGCCGTTTCCGGGTGTGCATCACCTTCTAGGAGCCACTGGACGTCAGTGGAGTGTCCCTCTGGGCCAGAACCATGGACCCATCTCTGCAGCCCCTGCACCTGGGATGCTTAGCAGCCTGGGCCCCACCTCCCTGCCTACTTCCAGCCGCTCTGGGAGAAAGCTGGCTGGCTCTTTGCCCCAGAGCCCAGGGCCTGGGCAGGAGGAAACAGTGGGAGGATCCCACAGAAACCACAGGGTTGGTCAGTGTCCTGGGGTCAGACCCTGTAGCGGCCCTCCAAGGACAGATGCTCCATCCCCTAAAACACACAGCACTCACCTCAAAGTCCAGGTCTGAATACCGCAGCTTCTTCCGCTGGGAAGCAGCAAGGAGGAGGCAATGAGCAGAGGAAAGCATTTTACCACAGGCACAGGGCCTGCAAACAGCTTGGGCCCAGCCACACAAGCTTGTGACTCCCTGCCCCAAACTGTGCCTCTGCTTCATCTGCTGCCCATTACAGTTACCCACACAATTCTGAACGTCATCCTTGAGCCCTCAAGATACTGCCATATTTATAGCTACCTCCTACACAAGGAGGCCAACACCAGCCCCACTCTCAGTGACCCAATCACAGGCAGGTGTCCACAGAACAAAACCCACCATGATGTTGAGCGCACCCCTCTCCAAAGCCAGCGTTGTTTTTTCTGTCTTTGTTATGCCTTCCTGTTTTTGCCATCTGTGGCAGGAGCAGGCACCAAATGTTCAAGAAACATTTTAGGAGAAAAACTAAACTTGTGACCCCTTTAGCCGCTAACTTAAACTTCTTTGTGCAATAGATAGGGGGTGGGTTTCCTTCTTTTCCTCAATCTTTTTTTGTTTATTTGTTTGGTGATACTGGCGATTGAATAAGGGCTTCGTGCATGGTAGGTAAGCATCCTACCACTGAACTACATCCCCAGCTCTTTTTTTAATCTCTTTTAACTTTTGAGATAGAATCTCATTAAATTGCCCAAGCTGGCCTGGAACTCTCATGCTCCCGTCTCAGCCTCCCAAGTAGCTGGGTTTATAGGCGTAGTCATACCCAGCTCAGGGGAGCAGATGTCTACAGATGAACGTGAGTAGCCGATGGTTTCTGAGCAATGACTCCAGCCCCTTTCCTTATCCACACCCCCCTCATTCCTCCAAATAGAGTTCTAGAATGTTCTGTACACCACACTACCCATGGGCCATGGGCCACTGCCACCTGCTTGCTCCCAGTAATTCTCTGCAGGGAGCTGGCCAGAGGGAAGGGAGAACATCCACAAAAAACACTGCGGTAGGGCCATCGAGGGGCTTACAATATCTCAAGAAAAGAGGGCCCATTGCCATCGGCCACAGGTAGTACTTAAGGTTGATTTCAGAGTTGATAATGGCAGCAACACCCAAGTGTCTAGCACTTCCTACCCGCTCCACACAGAAACAAACGCCTTTCATCACTCAGTCCTTCCAGCCATCCTACACAGATACTACAGTTACCCTCACTTTGCACACCGGGAAACTGAGGCACAGAGAGTAAGTGATTTACTTGCTATCTTACTGCCAGTCAGCACCATCCAGACTGGAACCTGGAGCCACGAGGAGACCCAGGCTCAGTCCGTGTTATGTGGATTTCCTAACAAATCAGTACCGTGCCTGAGCCATGGTCTCCCCACACGAGGACTTATTCTGACATCACCCCAAGCAGACATGAACACAAGAGTGATGGAACTGAGAAGTACACCCCCTCTGCATGAAGTCCAAGCCCATGCAAGGGATTCAGACACCCCAGGATTTCCTTAAAGCAGCCACAGCCCCGGGAGAGGAAAAGCGCACAGCACATATATCCCTGTTGACTGTGGCTCAAGGTGCTGCTCTGGGGAGGTTGACAGCTGTCCCTTTCTTCCTGGCTGCAGCTGGTGACTTAGACGCGGTCTCAGGCACACAGTAAGCAGACCCTGTCCCCACACCCTGCAGCCCCTCACCTCCAGAGAGCCCAGCTTCATGGTAGAGCCGGGCACTGTGCGGGGCATGGTCCGGCTGCGCTCCCCCGGCTCGGGCACTGGGCGGGCACTGGGTGTTGGCGGCGGTGGTTGGAAAGTCATCCCATAGGGGTTCTGTAGAGACCCATAGGCAGGACCCAGCCCCAGGCCCGAGTGTTCCACAGACAGGAAGCTAGGGTAGCCTTCAGTGTGGGTCAGTGCCTTGGCAGCCCGCCGGGGGGTCCCCTCAGGCCGAGCCCTGGGGGCATCCTCGCCCCCTCCGCCCCCACTGCCAGGCTGCAGGCTCATAGTCCGCCGGGGCAGCACCATGTAGTCCCCCTCGGAGCCAGGCTCGGTTGGCCGCAGCCACGTGAGGTCCAGCTGCCGCAAGCCACCCTCCCCGCACATGTATACAGGGTTGGTTTCCTGGGGGGGCGGTGGCTCGCCCAGCCCCGGTGAGGCTGCCATGGGCACCAGGATGTTCCCAGGCAGTGGTGAGAAGCTGAGGCCACCCTCAGGGCCCATGAGGCAGGACTTGGGCTCCTCGTCCTCGTCCAGGGACAGGCGGGATAGTGTGCCCGTGATGGTGGATGGGTTGCAAGTGTTGACCTCCTTGAACAGAACTGGGGACAAGCGTAGGAAGGACAGGTGAGTCCTGAGGAGGAGGAGCCCCCAGATCCCCTTGCCTGGGCTGGGCAAGTACCAAATCTGACCTTGGAAAGGGAGGGAAACCAAGTCCGGGAGGGTCGGTTGGGTGCTTGGTACTTTCACCCACCAGAGGGGATGACAGACAGTTGGCTCAGAGGCCCACAGCGGGGCAGAGCAGGAAGCAAAGGCAAGCCTTGGAGGCCAGCTGCACATCTTCACCTCTGCCCTACTCCAAAGGCTGTCAAAAGGCCCGGCTGCTCCCTAACCCTTGGGCAGCACCTCCCCAGGAGACAGGCGACAAAGAAATTCTAGTAAGACTCACGAAAATGATCTAATAGTACAATTGCTAACACACACCAAGTCTCCTGCTGTACGCCTGATAGCCCCTAATTCACAAGGGTCCCAAGCCTCCTGCCTGCCCCAGGAAGATGTCATTCTCTCCTCTCCAAGCGTGCTGAGGCTCAGAGGAGGAAGCTACTTCCCAGGTGTATCCACTAACTGGCACACACAGCCTTGACCCCACCTCAGGACTGCCTAATGCCAGTGCCAAACTCGAGCAGCCACATCCCCGGCAGGACCTCCCACAACGGGGCCCCTTCATGCCCATCCCTGAAGCAGCAACTGTCAGCTCCATCCCCCCAGACTCACCTGTTTGACAGGCCAGATCCACATCCTTTTCAAAGTCTGACTATAGGCGGAGAGGCGGAGAGCAGGTGGGCAGGGGAAAGACCAGTGTATCAGGGGAGCGGAGAACTCAGGGACCCCATCCCCAGCTTGCTCAGTCCGCCCGCCAAAGGTGCCTCTGGAAGCACACTGTCTCACACAGCCTGCTGGGGCAGGCAGGCAAACAGTGGGGAGAATACTTGCCCAGTGCCACTCATTGTCTGAGTCTGACTCAAACCTAGTCTCCGCTCCCCGACCCCACCTCACACACCGCGCCGGCCCCCCCCCCCCCCCCCCCCCCCCCCCCCCCCCCCCCGCTTATAGGGAAGGTGAATGGCTTAGGGCAGGAGGATGGGGGTGGGGTGATCAGGCCTCCTCACTTACCAGGATCTGCAGCTGCCCATTCTTACATGAGTCAGGGGAGTCTTCACTCTCATCAGCTCGACACACGCCCATCTGGCATTTTACCACATCCTGAACCTGGGAGCAGAGGGCAGCTGCTGGGCCTCAGGCCACTGCAGGGCCCTGACTACCACTGATCCCGTCTCTCACACCAGGAACCCCGGCATACAGGCAGGTGTGGAGGAAAATACGCATCCCGTCCCAGGCAAGGTGATAACACCAGGCTGAAAAGGACAAGGGACCCCACAAGGCTGAATCCAAGACTGCCAGGGAATCAGCGTCTACACCCTGCGCTGCCCAGCTGAAGCCTGAAGCAGCTTTGTCAGTCCTCAATCCCCACGGTGCACGTGGTGGGAGAAGCCAGAGGCCTGGCAGGGTGTGGCGGCCAGTCAGGGGTGGGAAAGGGCCCTGCCCACCTCTCGGCGCAGGAAGCAGTGCACAGCCGTGATGACAAATCCCTGGGCAGAGTTGAAGACAGCAAAGAGGGCCTGGAAGAGGACGGAGCGGCGGTCTGTCATGGCCAGGACAGCAGACATCCAGGTGAGCGCCAGGAGGGGCAGCACCACACAGGAGCTCCACAGCGAGGCCCTTCGGGGAGAGTGGCAGAGGGTCTATCAGAGAGACACTCTAGGGGACACGGTGGCAGGAGCCTAGGCCTCCACTTGGCTTGGGGACTGGCAGGGCCCCCACATTTCAGGACCTCAGTAGGTCTGTTCCCAAGTAGAGAGCCACAGAAACAGAAAACAGAGACAGCAGAGAACTGAGGGTCAGAGCAGGGACCAGGACAGTTAGGAGGGACACACACAGAGAGACTGAGCCAGAGCCAGAGGCAGTGTCAGGAGAGGGAGGCGGAGAAGGTAGGAAGGAAGAGGGGAAAGAAGCAGAGGCAGACAGATGCCAGCATGAGGAGTGTCAGCCCCAGCATGCCCAGAATCACTGGTGGAGCTCTGTAAAACACGCAGGCCAGGACCACATCCCCAGAGATTCTACTTGGGTAGGCCGGGAGAAGAGAAAAACAAGGACAGTGAGAGATGACAGCCATGGTGAGACAGAGACACCCAGACAGAAAGATTAAGCAGGCAGAGCACGCGGAAGACACCAAGCACAAATCCTTGGGGAGAAGACGGGACCAGAACCCGCAAGGCAGGAGCTGTCCACCGGCTCCCCTTGGAGGAGCTGCCTGGCTCCCAGTGGCTGCTCAGAGCCCTGGACAGAAGGGTTATAGCTGAGCTGGGGCCAAGCCTACATACCCCGCCTCTCTGCCAGGCAACGGCAGGGAAAAAGGCACACAGGCCCTGGCCTCCAGGCTGCACTCCCCATGCAACCTGCTATAGACACGAGGGACAGAGGGCTGCCCTGCCCAATTGGGCACCTGGCCCACTCTGCCCACAGCCCTTGGCAAGTGGGGGAGTCAGGCACAGCTCCAGACAGGTCAGAGATAGCCAGGGAGGCCAAGGCGGAGAGCTGGATGGGGGCAAAACCTGTCCTAGGAAGAGTGGCTCAGGGCTTCCCAGCCCTGAAGGGAGCAGGCACAGTGGTCTCTGAAGCTCACGGAGGCAGAGTCAAGATCAAGAGAGCATCTAATCATAGCAATAAGAGCTACCATTGATTAGCCGCCAATTCTGTGCCAGGCCTTCACCGAACACTTTACATACATTATTTCAAATTGTGATCAAAACAGCTCCAATAAACAGGCCTGGGGCTAGTATCCCGACTTATAGATGAGGAAACTAGAGTGTGCCCAGCTGGGCAGAGAGAAAAGAGCTGGGACACAAACCCAGCTTGGCTGACTCCAATGCCCAAGCCTTTAACTGCGGTTCAGTAGACAGGACAGGGAGGCAGTGGCAGCCCAAGGCAGAGGGAGCTGCCCACACCTCAGAGCTCTGCAGTGACAGTGCAGGAAGTCTCTAGAGGCCCCAGAGATATGCAAGGTAAAGCTGGACCTTTCCCGCTCAGAGAAGCTCAGATGGACCTGCGGCCCGGTGGCAGGGTGGGCCCGGGCCCTTGTAGTTTCTTTCTACTCTTGCATAGGTGGACTTTAAGGTTCTCAGCTTCTGAGGAGTGGCAGTGGGTTCCAGTGAAGTAACTGTCTACCTCTATGATTCCATTTCCAATTGATTAAGATTCAATGCTTCTGAATTCTAAGTCTCAGGATTCTATGACAGATGATAAGACTATGATTCATTCTTTCTAATGTTCTTAGCTTCCGATTGTCTTCTTCTAAGATTCTATCATTCTAAGGTTCTGCAGCTCAAGAATTCTAAAGGCCTAAGAGTTTCCAAGGCTCAGTGGGTCAGTGTCCTGAGGAGGAGGAGCCTGGGGCTGTGCCAAGGTAGAACAATAGCCAGGAGTGGGGGGGCAGGGGTGGGGGGGTTGGGTGGGCGAAAGAACCCAGCACCTTGGGGAGACACAGTCACTCCCCGTTGCCCTCTGCTGCCTTATCCCGAGCCCTGGAGAGCATGTGGCAGTAGGCGGGCAGGGCAAGCTCTCCAGGGCACTGGGCAGATGGTGTCCCTCCCTCCGCCCACCCTGGGTACTGTCCCCCCATTCCTTTGCCCCAACCCACCCCCACCGCCCCCCAGGGGGCACGACTAACATGGCGTTCCTGGCCGAGGCTGAGCTGAGCAGGGGGCTGGGGACCGCTCCACACGCTGAGCAGGGGAGGAGCAGGCTGGCCCAGGGGCACCGCTCCGACCTCGGGGGCGGCACAGACGCAGGGGAAAGGGGGAAACACATGGGAAACCGGGAGACAGGGGCAGAATGGCCCCGAGAGGGGTGGGAGGGGGAGGGCAGACGAGAGAGAGAGAGCTGGGTTAGGGTGGGCGAGGGGCTGCAGCTGAGCACTCCGGGTGCCCACCTTGCCTGCACCCTTGATGCACCAAGGTTGGGGAGCCCCAGTCAGCATCATCAAGCCCTGAGTCTCCAAGAGTGCCCTCAGCCCTCCCTTCCTGCACCCTTTCCCACAAAGGCCAAGTCACAGGCTTGCCTCCCTTCCCCGAAAGAGAGGCTAAGTCCCTCCCTTACCCGGCCCTTTGCTTCTTGGATTTATCAGAGATGCCATCTCGCGCCATGAGCTTGTTGAAGACGATGATTCCAATGAGCATGTTCACCTGTGGGCCCAGTGGAGCGGAGGGGTGGGGGAGACAGGGTCATGAGGTGCCCTCCAGGCGGGAGACCGCCCCAGGTGGGAGCTGGGGGGCAGGGAGGAGGCAGAAGGATGGACAAGAGGAATCCCTGGGCCACACCCCTCCCAGAACACCCAAAGGGGCACATACCAGGACAATGACAGCTGCAGGCCCCACAAAAGCGTACAGCAGGCCACCCTCCAGCGAGAGCCAGCAGCTGGGGTAAGGGGAGAAGAGAGGGTGTCAGAAACGCAGCAGGCTCCTTCCCACCCTCTGGCACCACCCCTCAACCCCCAGGGCTGCCGTGCCCACATCACTAGTGGAGATCCAGTCTCAGCGGTCTAAGAGGGAGCCATCGGCTCTTGCTGAGCCTCAGTTTCCCCTCCAACAAAAGTCAAGACCATCAGGCCCAGCCCCTGGGGAAGAATGTAATGGGCTGACCCTAAGTTCAGCGCTCTTGAAGATTACCCAACCCCAGTGCATCTTTTTATAGTCAGGGAAACTGAGGCTCAGCAATAGGAACTTCCTTAAAGACCTACAACAGGTATGGGCCAGGATCTTAGCCAGAGAAGCAAGTCCTAATGCCCAGGCCAGTCCCTTAACAGACACAGAGCCCCCCATCCTACCCCCACCTGCCACAGGAGGCCCACGTACTAGCTGGATGTACCGTATCCTTTGGTGCGGGTAAAGCCAACTGACACAGCCACCACCAGGGCGGGCAGACCTGGGGGAGCAGGGGAGCCAAAGTGAGTTGGATGCTGGTGTTGAGGGACCCCTCATTCCTCTACCCATGAAGTCTAGCTGACCCCGGTGCCCAGAGAGCTGGGCCAGGAAGAGGAGCCCCCTGGCTGATGCTACTCCACAAAGCCCAGCAGCAGAGTCCCAAACTGGTCCTGCTCACCCCAGCCCAGGCAGAGAAAGCGCTTGCGAACGAGGCGGGTGCGCATCCGCCCAATGACAGCCAGGTAGGACTGCCAGGCCTCGGTGAGCACCCAGCAAAAGGAGGACAGAAAGAAGAAGTGCAGGAAGGCAGCCGTCATGGTGCACACGCCCTGCAGGGACAGGGAACAGGAGGGAGTAGCCCTGAGCAGCCGCCAGGGCAGGAGGCACTAGCTTCCCACACTGGCTGCTGGGCACTGTTGCGGACAGCCGCCTACCCGAGCCCCATCCCCCACAAAGCCTGCCAGGCACCCCCACCTTCCTGCACCCACACACAGCACGACACAGGCCTAGTGACACGCACACAGCACTTCGCATCTGGGGAGGCGGGCAGGCAAACCACCCACACACAGACGGGGCTGACAAGGAGGGGGACAGAAATGAGCACCTGCCACTTCATGGCCAGGCAGGCCCCACACCTAACACTCACAGTGCTGGCACTGGGCAGAGAAGGCCAAGGGGGCAGGAAAGATGGTCCCCCAGGTCATCCACAGGCAGGTGGCAAAGGAGGCCTTGCAGATATGAGGAAGCCCAAAGCCACCCACCAACACGTGTGTACCAAGCACTCAGCTCCTGCACACATTCACTGCTGTACACAAACACTCATCACTGAGTACACACCCCCTCCCCAACGCCCTCACAGATGCTCAGACACTACTTCCACACACCCCTCCCCAGCAGGCAGCTGGAGTGCACACCCACATCCACCCCTAAGGACATCCCCCAAACACACCCACCCTCACCTGCACACGCCCTCCACCCTCACCCTCCGCACCTCCCAGAGCCTGCACCTGCCTTGCTCAGCACCCGGGATTGGCCCACAAGGATCAGAATGTTGGAAGCCAGGATGGACAGGCAGAAGTTCAACAGGATGATGGAACGTTCCGATTTTATGAACCTGACGGGGCACAGTGGACAGGGGTAGAAGTGCTGGCTGCCTGCCCAACCTGCAGTAGCTGGCCACCTCCTGCCCTGCCCAATATCCAACCTACCTCCAGAAGGCAGCATAGATGGCAAGCAGCGTGAGCAGGGCCATGCAGGACACGGCACAGCCAATCACTAGGGGGACGGAGGGGGCACCCGCCAGCTCCAGGGTCTGCAGGAGATGGGTTTCGGGGAGAGAGCATGGCAGGGTGCCCTGCATCCCTGTCTGGTGTAGCATGGCATGCCCAGGTGTAGAGGGCACATGGTATTCTCACACGTGCACAGACCAAGCCAGATCACGTAAGTGGGTGGGTGCACTTTCACTCCTAGTCACACACACTCTTCCACACACAACCAGGCGCCCTTGTGGGCACACCCACACACAATGTCCTGTAGGCAAGTGTCACGGCTACGAGCACCACCCCAGAGGCACAGGCTTCCAGGGCAATCCCACAAGTACGCCTGCACAGAGGCATATTCAGGATCACCTGGGTGCCCAGCAACACAGTCACAGATGGCCCCTTGCAGCCCAGGGGTCTCCTCCCTTGCCCAGTCCAGACATCCATCTCCCACTCACCAGGTCCTTTGGCGGCTGGGCCAGGACAGCAAAGGTAGACAGGTGCTGACACTGGCAGCGGGTGTGCGCTGCCTGGGTCTCCAAGGTCTGGCAACTCTCGGTGTCCCAGTTCCCTGAGCTGGCATCTCTTGGGTTGGGGAGAGGTGGTGTGAACCCTGAGCCCAGCTCCACAGCACCCGCAGTGCTGGCCACTCCCCAGGGACGGGTGAGATCCAGGGCAAAGCCACATCCATGAGGCATGGGATGGTGCCAGGGAACCCTCTGGCCATCTAGGCAGAAGACTCTTCCTGATGAGGGGTTCTAGGGCTGTACCCTTCCTCACCCTGAGCTGCCCCCAACTCACGCTCTGGAGTAGTCCCAGCTGGCACAATGGGGATCTGTGGTGCCCTGGGGAGCAGAAGACATGCATGCAGTCTAGGGTGGAAGCTCTCCACCCATGACCGCCATCTGTCCTGCCACAGCAGCTCATATTCACAGGTCAAGATTCAGCCCAGCACTGGGGACAGACCACCTCCATCAGACAGGCCTCTGGCCACCTAGCTGGGATAACCTCAGGGTCCCTTCCTGGGCCCTCACTCACATTGATGATATAGGAGAGCTCCACTGTGATGAGGGGCTCAGCTGGAGGCTGGGTGGGGGGTCGCACAGTCACTGTCATCACCCGGGAAGTAACAGCTAGTGGAGGCCTATCGGACGGGAAATGCGGTCAGCCTCTGCCAGTGGGTATCCAAACCAATGAGAAACTCAAAAGCTCCTTCGGATGGTGTCAGGTGCTATCAGGGACTCAGGCCCACAGGAAATCCCAGAGCTCAGTGTGACCTAAGACTCTGGGTGAGGTCTAGAGCACCATCCACCAAGTGCTAGACGCCAGCATGTACTGTAGGAGCTGCCTGGGAAGCTTTGAGAAGCAACCACATCCACAGCCAGGTGAGGGATCCCCAAGGGTGCAGGGCGGCGGGTGTATCACTCTGGTCAGGAGACCCACCTGGGGGGTGGCAGGATGAGGCCCAGGGTGCGGTAGAGCACAGCACCAATCACAAAGTAGGAGGAGTCATCAGGGTCTGCTGGGAGGAGGCGCTGGTGCGAGTGGCCTGGACCAGGGGGCACAGTTCCTGGGCCTCTCCCTTTGCCAGGGCTGCCTGCTGCCCCAGGTGTGGCTGGGTTCCCTGGGGAGGAGAGGCTGAGCACCTCCTTGGGAAGGAAGAGGCGGTCCTCTGAGTGCCGCACCCAGTCCTTCATGCCCCGGCGGCCCCGCATGGGAAATGTGATGTCGCTGGACACAGCCGAGATGGGCTCTCGCTGAATGCTGATCACTGCAGTGGGAGGAGGGTGGGCAAAGTGCACAAGAGACAGGCCCAAGGGGGTGGACCCAAGGGAAGAGACAGACATGGGGGAGACACAGCAGGGAAGGCAGACACAGACACAGAGGTTGGTACGAACACAGGGAGGGGGACACGTACCCAGAGCCAGACAACGCGGAGAGAGGGAAAACATGTGGGGAGAAAAATACAAGCATGGAATTAAATGGGGGAAAGAAAGGGCCCCGAAATAAGCGACAGAAAAACAGGAAAAGCCCTTGGGAAGCAACCCCTCCCCCTCAGGGGTCTGGGCTCTGTCACCTCCAGCAACACCCACCCCCCACCGCCTCTGTGTACCCAGATTGTCTGTGACAATCAGAGAGCTCTGGAAGGCCTTGAGGGCATCGCCCACCAGGTGGATGAAGTCCTCCACGACACGAAGCAAGTGCACAGAGCCAGGGGACACCTGGGTACAGAAAGTGTGCAAGGCTGTGGGAGGTCCAGGTGGGATGGGTCAGGAAAAGAGAAGCCGGAGGCTGGGCCTCACCTGCTGAGCATCATCCCACTTGTCCTTGTTCTCTTCATCTACCATAAAGCTCACCACCTGGAAAAAGCGCTGGGGGGAAAGAAAACGGGGCTTAGGGGGTTTTAGCCCAGGGGACAGGACTTCCCCTCTGCACACCTGCCACCACCAACAGCCTCTGCCGTAGGGGCTTGGCTTCCCCCTCCGTTCAGTTTGGGGCTTCTCCGTCCTCCTTCCTCCCAGCAGCACAGGCGCTACCTGCACATCGTCAGCGGAGGGCACATAGGTGGCCCTTTTGAAGGTGTCGGTGACATTCCTCAGAATGTCCACAGAGAAGAGCAGGTCCCCGCTGTAGTAGGTGCGGCGGGCCAGTAGCTCCTGCAGGCTGCGCACCACCTGTGACATGCCCTCGCCTGCTAGCATGCGCTGCCCCTTTGCCAGGTGCTCCCGGAGCTGTAGGTGATACAAGAGTCCCTGTCCCTGGGGGGCTGGGTGGAAGCTGGGAACAGACCCTGACCCACCTCACTGCCACCCACCCACTGCTTGCAGCCAGGAGAGAAGACATACAAGGTCAAAGGGGCTACCAGAGAGAGACAAGAGTCCAAGACTCAAAGTGACCCCTACAAGACACTTTAAAAAGACAGCAATAGAAACACCTGGAGAAAGAAGGCGCTCAGATGTATTTATGAGATGATAAGCCAGCATGGGGACGGGCACCTGGCCTACCCAAAGGAGTCAAGCACATTCTAAAGTACAGTGCAAACATGCTCTCTCCTGTACCCTCAATCATAAGCTCCAACTGCAAAAACCAGCCAATACCCCATACTTTCAGAAATGTGGACACCACATCTGCTGACACCACCCTAGCCCCATGGCAGGCCTAGGCTGGGCTCTGGGAACACAAAAATAATTTCAGCTTTGCCCCTGTCCTTAAGGAGCCCCTCAGTCTAGCACAGCACACAGACACTCAGATAAACATTCTTAACATCTGATGACTGCAAAGCTCAGGAGCACGGGTGGGGGGCACCACCGATAAAGGAAGATACTTGAGAGGCAGGCCTCGAGGTACGAGTAGGAGTTCGCCAGACAAGGAGAGGCATGCCCAGGCAGAAGTGGGCACAGCACATGCCAAGGCACATGGGAATGATGGGGCCTCAAGTTTCCTCCAAACCCGACCAGAGAGTGGGACACAGCATGTAGCACCCAACCTGGCAGGGCACACTCACTGACAGATACAGGTAGCGGTATTCATGGGAGATGCAGCGGGCAAAGCTGGGCAGTCCCCAGTACGCCACACCCTGTGCACTGAGGAGACAGCGACGGCTGGCAGACCCTGCAGGGGACAAGGGGGTTGGCCGTGGGTGCTGAGCTCTCAGCCACTCCCTCCACAGCTCAGGGAGGAGACTCAAAAGGCTGGGAGTCTGCAAGAGGGTGACCTGCCCTTTACCCGTGGCGTTGGGGGGGCACTTGTTATAGATGATTTCACCCGCTGCCGCCTTCTTCCACGTCATCAGCATCACATACTCGTCCCTGCACATCTCATGGAAGGCTGCAGGTGCAGGGGAGAGGCTCAGCCCAGCTCACACACAGGCCCCCACCCCCTGAGGCCGTGCAGGCATACCTGGACACCTCTTCTCGCTGCATGGCTTCACCTCCTCTCCAGTACCCTCGCAGGGGTATCCCTGCGCGCCTGAGGCCTGGCACATGCGGAAGCGGCGCTGCCAGCCTGTGTCACATGTCTTGGAGCACAGGCTCCATGCATTCCATGGCCCCCACTTGCCATCAGTGGCTGTGGGAGAGGGGAAGCATGAGAGGCTACAGATGCCCCCGGGGCCAGGTTGCCACCTGCTACTCTCACGCTAAGCACTCACCCGGGCACTCGAGATTGCCGCACTCGCGGGTGTCAGTGAGGGCACCTGTGCACGTAGCCCAGGATGGGCCTGCCACACTGCACTTCCGGCTGCGCTGCTGGGTCCCATTGGCACAGGATGAGGAGCATGGGCCCCATGGACCCCATTCTAGCCACTGGCCTTCCACTGCATGGGGAGACACAAGCAGGGGTGGACGTTGAGCGGAGCACGGGTGGACTGGCCGGGGCAGAGTACCACAGGGAGACTGCAGAGCCTGCTCAGCATTTGGACCTATGCCAGGCCAGCCCCACTTCGTGGGCACATGAAGGGGTGTGCAGTGAGCAAGCAGGTGGTGCCTGGGCCTTATCCTGCCTGCCTGTCACCAGCTCCAAGAACATAGGACACATCTTGACCCATCCCTGAAGTACAAGCTCTCTCCCGGCTGAGGATGTGGCTGGAGGGCCACCTTCTGATCTTTGCCCACCCTTAAGCCCAGCTTTGTGTCCTCTCACAGTCCAGCTGGCCAGGGACACCAAAATGCTTTTGAGAGCAAGGGCAGCCAAGGCTTACAGGAAGGGTTACTGGCAAGCAGCCCCCTTTTGCTGGGGTCCCAAGTGTGTCAACTGATTCGTCAGGGCTGGGGCTCACCTCCCACACTGGCAAGTATACTTCTCCAGTCTCCCTCATGCTTGGTCAGTGTTCAAGGGGCCCCTTAGGGCAGGGCCTTGCATCTGTCTGTCTCCCCTGGGTCTCCCGTCCCCTACCCCCACCCCCACCCAGCTGGGCAGCGCCTGCCTAGAAACCCCCAGGCGCTACTGACCCGGGCAGGCGGCCATACTGCAGAGTTTAGTCTGCAGCTCGGGACCCTCGCAGGCCTTGCCGCCGTGCTGGGGTGGCACGCAGGTCCGCATCCGGCTCCGAGACCCCCGCCCGCAGCTGCGGGAGCACAGGCTCCAGGACCCCCACTCCTCCCACACGCCGTTCACTGTAAGGAAGCACGTGGCCGGTGGCAGGGCAGCACCTTGGCCCCGCCCACTGCCATCGCCTGCCCATCCACCCACCAATCAGGAGCTCCGCAACTCTGCGGCCCCTCCTTATTGGCTCTGCTCTGGCTTTTGTTGCCAGGGCGATCTCTCAGGGCCCTAGGACTCTACCCTTTGAGAGGATATGAAGGCAGAGCCTGTGGGACACCTGGTCAAGGAGAATAGGACCAACCTGGGAGGGCAACCAGGGGTCCTGCCCTTCTAGGGGTGCAGGAAAGGACCCAATATCCACCCCACCCCATCCTTCCCACACCCGGGCCCACAGCCTGAATCCAACCTGGCAGGCCTGGAGCAGGACAAGTGCCCTGCCCAACCCCGAGCTCATGGACACACAAATAGACACGAATCTCTACATGAACACCGACACACCAAGCTCACACGCTGGAACACAGATTTACCCCAGCCCTGTGCAAGCGCCTGCCACATCCCAGGTACCACGAGCCCTCCCAGGTAGACCCTGCTCTCAATTCACAGCCAGGCACCATTTCACCCTCAGAGAACAAGAATAAGACTGGCTGCCCTGCCCCTCATGGTCACCACCTGTCCCAGGCAGGCACATGCATTTTCTCAACAACTACATGCTTAACTATAGAGGACCTAAGGGTCTAGGGCAGGCTCCCTGGAAGAGACACAAGCTCAGGACATGGAAGAGCCTGTTGGGAAAGGCTTCATTTTTTTTTTTCTTTTTGAGACAGGGTCTCACTATGCAGTTCAGGCTGGCCTTGAGCTCACTTTGTAGCCCAGGCTGGTCTCAAACTCACAACGATCCTCCAGCCTCAGCCTCCTGAGTGTTGGGATTACAGGCATGAGCCACCATGCCCGGCAAGTCTTCATTTTAATAAGAAAAGGGACATTCATCCTAGATCCTCAAGGACAGGCAGAATTTTAATTGGGGGGTGGGTAAGAAGCAGCAAATGCAGGGAAGCAGGAAAGTTCAAGAGTGCTGGTGAGGCCAGGGCTAAGAAATGCAGAGGGCGATATAAGAAATGAGCCTTTTCTACCAGGACATGGGCATCAGAGGAAGGAGCACGGTGCCCAGGACTGAGCCCAGCAGTGTGATCTGATTCAGCTGTGCCCCTCACCAGGCTGACAAGGTGCATGAGGCTAACTAAGCATGGCGTGGGGGACAGGCAATGTGCTGAGTGAAAGGAAGGGCCAACCAGGACCTAACACCCTGCAGGCACGTGGGGCAGGGAGGTGGACGGGCCTACCTGGGCAGGTGGCTGAATTGTTGCAAGGCCTGGTCTCCCGCAGGGACCCGCTGCACA
The DNA here is from genome assembly GCA_004027595.1 of Dinomys branickii. Taxonomy (NCBI): domain Eukaryota; kingdom Metazoa; phylum Chordata; class Mammalia; order Rodentia; family Dinomyidae; genus Dinomys; species Dinomys branickii. Next base: position 83,520 of record PVLD010004061.1, read on the forward strand.
GGGTCCCATAGGGGGAAGACACGCAGGAGCGGGTCCGCACCTGCAGACCCTGCCCACACGTCAGGGAACACACGCTCCACGGGGACCACTCCTCAGCCGCCGGGTCGCCTACGAGAGAGGGACAGCGTCGGCGGCAGGGGGTACTTCCCAGGCCTTCAATTTCATGGAGTGAGAGAGCACCAACGAGATGGGGACAGGCATTGGGGATCCTCCTACCCTGACCCCAAGCGGCAGACTCTCTGGGAGGCAACCCAGCCCTGCTCACAGGCCTTGTGTGGCAGACAGACGCAACTGAGCTCCAGGACATAGACACAGACGGGCACACGCCAAGCACACACGCCATCAGATACCACACAGTCGGGCCCCCACCAAAGAAGGGAGGTGGGCCCGAGTTACCTGTCTGCGCCATGTATAGCCCAGGCTCATCTGCAGACCTTGGCCACTGGGTTTTCACCTTCGGTTCTTCTTCCGGCTCCTCACCTGGAACACGGAGGTGGTGGCAGGGGCTTAGCAAAAGCCAGCTCAGTCCTACCTCAGTGGCACAGAGGGTAGCCTTGTTGGTCCTCAGCCTGAGGGCTTGGAACCAACTGAAGGCTATGCAGAGAGAGCATCACATCCTATTCCCAGGCCCCCTCATTTTACCGATAAGGAAACTGAGGCTCAGAAGACCACACAGGACTCGCCCTCAACCTTGCAGCCATATTTGGTACTTCTTGCTTCAGCCAGACAGGGATGACTGGAGGCTGCTCATATTAATGAGCTCTGGGGAGGTGTCTGTGCCAAGCCCTGCCCATAACTATCTCTTTTAATCCTCTGTTGACAGGGGAGGGAAGTAAGGACCAGAGAGATGGAGTGGCTTGGCCAAGAGCATATAGCTCAGTGAGCCTGAAGCACAGGTTCTTTCCCCTCAAAGGGCTGACTCTCCACCCCACACCTCCTTCTGGGACACAGCTCATGTTGGGCCTGGGGCCACGTCCAGGGCTGACTCTGCTTCCCAGGCAGTCCTGGTGTCTGACCTGCAAGTACAAGGGACACACCCAGCAGACCCTCCTTCCACCGCCCCTGTGGCTAGGAGAGCAGCAGGTGCTCCAGGAGGTGGCTACCGCCTCAGCCTCTGACTGTGCTGGGCTCTCGGCCGGCTGGATTTATGTGTCTGCTCTAGGCCTTGGCGGCTCCACCAGCCCTGGGGACTCCGTTCTCCCAAACCTGCCCTGCATAGATAGGAGCTGCTCCAGGCCTCTCCTGTGTGCTCTGCTTTGGATGTGGAATGTTCCCACGTGTTAAAGAGTTGGTTCCCCAACTCAGCAATACTGGGAGGTGGTGGGAGCTTTAAGGGCAGGGCTTAGTGGAAGGTCTTCCACTCACTGCAGGGCCTGACCTTGAAGGGGATAATGGGACCCCTACCCTTCTTTACCTCTCGTTTTTGTTTCTGGCCATGGGTGAACCAACTTCCCCCAATAAACACTCCCACCAGGATGTGCTGCCTTGCCATAGGCCCAAAAGCAACTAAGCCCACTGAACAAGGACCAGATCCTCCCAAACTGTGCGCCAAAGTAAATCATCCCTCTTAATAGGCTCATTACGTCAGGTATTTGCTGTAGTGTGGGAAGCTGACTAACGCTTTCAGACTAGTAGCAGGGGTGAGGGGCAGACAGGAAATCAGAGGGGGAAAGCCTGACTGCTGGACAGGTGGACTAGAACAGCATTGGGGACACGGTTTCGCCCACTCTGTCCCGGACTAGAAGGTACTGTTTGCCCCTACTCTCCGTTCTCTGCTATCTCTGAAAGCCAGGTCAGCAGTGAACAGGGACCCAGAAGCACTGCACTCCTCCTCCCCCTGCTGCCCAGCCCCAGCTCTGCACTGGAGAGAAAGCCCTCCCTGACCAGACTTGCAAACTTACTGCCTCGGAGGCTCTGAGCTGCCCCTCAGTCCAGTTTCTGGTCTCATAAGCTCCTGGGCCTTTCCCTCCACTTGAGCCACAAGTCCCGGGGCCCGAGACACTTCATCTCAGAAACCTCACCACCTTTGAAATCTGGCACACACCCCCCCTGTAGCAGCCCTGGGTCTCGCCTGGGAGAATCCTGACAAGCTGTGCAGCAAGGGGCAAGTGTCTTCACCCTTCTGATCCTGCCTTCTCTGGAAAGCAATACTCACAATCCCCCAACCTTAGGGGCTGACGTAAGGACCCCCTGACAGAAGGCTGCAAAGCTCTTGGCGCCATGCTTGGCACATGGCAAATGCTCAGAAGACACTGACTCTCTGGTTTATTTTTATCATCAACCCCCTTCTCACAACCTCCGCCCCACTCTGTCTCGGTTCCAGGCCGCCCTTCAGCCCCCAGAAGACTCCTCCTTTTGCACAGCTTCTATGGTCCTTCTGGGCTTCACTGTGGATCCTGCCTCTAGCAGGCCACAGAAAAGGTGCCTGGGCCACACCTGCCAGCTCCTCGGTCCCCTCACCCAACCCCTCCAACCATGTCTGCTCAGCGCCCCCAGCCTGGAGCCTGTGACGAACCACTTTCTCCACGCCCACTCCCAGGCTGCTGAAGAGCCTACAGCTGTGCCAACTGGCACCACGACAGATTCCGGGTTCCGCATGTGCTGGGTGCCCAGGGCTTCTCAGTAGCCCTCCTGAGCTTGGTTCCTCTGCACATCCCTTGGAAGTCATGCCAGACCTCACTGGCTCTCCTAAACCCTCGGCCTCCCACACTCTCAGCTCGACCCTTTCACAGAGCTCACAGAAGCTTGGATACCTGAGTTTTAGCTCCAGTCCCGCCAGGTCCTTCCTCAAGCAAGCCTCCCTGGTTGGGTCCTCACTGCTCATTTGCCTTCATGGGAGGGCTCACCCACAGCCCTGTCTCATCAATGTGCAGCCTGCGTTCACTCCCGCAGCAGCCTATGGACCCACTCAGGCCTCCTGCATTCTGGGGGCCTCCCTGTACCCTCCCTTCCCCTTATGGCTGCTGCCCACCGGCTTCCCTCCGCCACGAAGGCACAGTTCCCAGCTGCCACTCTTTCTCACCTGCCACTCACTTCCTGGCTCAAATGTCACCTCCCCTGTTGATCCACTGCAGTCCGGCTGCTGCCCACATCTTTCTGCTGAAACTGTTCTTGACAAAGCCATCAACACCTCTTGCGCTCACTCTACGGACAGTCCCAGGCCTTGTCTCGCTGGACCCTCCGCAGTTGGCCTGCTTCTGCCTTGAAACTTCCTCCTCCCTGGCTCTTCTGGTTGCCTCTGACCTCTTTACAGGGCTCTTCTGTCCCCATTGTCTGTCTGGCCCTTTCCTGCTGCCTCTCACGGCAGGCATCACACTTTGTCTTGTTCTCACCTCAGTGGACCCGGAGGCTCAGTGAATGCCCTCAGAGCCAGTGTCTCCAATCTTTATGCCCAGCCCCTGCCTCTCCTGTATCCCACCGCAGTAGGTCCTCTTGCCTCCTGCCTTGACTTTCAAACTCAGCACATCCAGAATAGGATCATCTGTTCTTAAACCACCACAGCTTGTTTCCACTTTTGCCTGGAAAACTTCTACTCAGCCTTCAAATCCTCCATCAAATGACGTCTCAGGTATGAAGCTTACCTTACCACCCACTCCTCAGCAGAGCTGGTTGCCCCTCTTCTGCATGCCCTTGCATCACAGATGCTTCCATTTTCTGACTGTCTGAAGTTAACCCACCAGCACCACCACAAGCCCTTCAAGGGAAGGCTGTGCAAGGACACGAGTCATCTCCCTGACCCCTGTGAATGCCAGCACAGAGCCTGGCCCAGGAGAAAAAAAATCAACACATGGACACCTTGCTCCTGTCTTCTCCAAGTGGGGAGTCACTGAAAACAGTTCCTGGCAAGGTGTGCACTGCCTGATGGCAGCAGCATCATAACCTGACACACTAGCCCTTCCTGAAGGGACCCTAAGAAGGTTCCAGGATAGGGTCCCCAGCCCTCCACCTAAACCACCCCCAACCAATGCCCAATTATCAATAAGCACCTGAGATGCTTTACACCTGGTCATGGGCACACAGTCTTCTCATCCCGCTCCTGTGTGGTGTCTTGCCCGTGACCGGGTCTGGACAGTGCCACCCTTCGCGGCCTGGCACGCAGTGAGCCCACTGTACAAGGTATGCCTGAGACAGTCTGACCTGCTTTCATGGATTCCACACCCTCATGCAGCTCACCAGCCCTCACTGGCCAGGCCTACAACATAAGAGGCAGGGTTGTTGTTTCCCAAAATCCACCCTATGTAAAAATCAGAACACATCACAGACCCAGCTCTTGGGTTCTTCTCCGAGCCTCCTGAGTTGGGCTACAGAGGGGAAGGAAGAAGCCCAAGGCCACACAGCTGGGCTTACACAGATCACCCTCCCTCCATCCTCCACCCCACTCCCTCAGCAGAGGCCAGCGATTTATTTCCCCACATGAGAAAGCCAGTTCTCCCTGAAGGGAAAGAAGACAGATAAGACCAGGTGGCGTTTACTGCCATGAACATTGACTCTGCACATATGCACAGGCTCCAGCCAGCACTGGACCCCGAACAGGCGAAGCTGCAGGGAAGGCCAGCTGGGTAGCATCTAAGAGGATAAGGGCCTGGGAAGAGTGTGGGCATCCCCAGAACCCATGGGTGTCGCCAGTGAGCTCAGTGGGCTCGCCAGACCAGGACCACAATAGTACAGACCAGTCCCCCATTTCACTACTGAGGAATGAGGCTTCAAGGTCTCATGCTGGGGATACACAAGGGAGGATTTGAGCCCAGCCCTGTCTGACTCCAAAGGCTTGCCTTTTTCCACTCAGCTGCACTCACTGTGACAAAATGCAGCTCAGCCTGAACCTTCTCAGATTCACCTTCCCTAATGCCCAAAGGCTCCAAGTCCTGTTACCCTGGTCCTTGCCTGTTACCGTGTTTCCACATACTGTCCAACTGGTCCTGCTCTCTCCTCCCTCCCTGGGAGCCTGAATCTCCTCTGAGATCCAGGAGGCCTCCAGAGTGATCCCTGGGACCCCAGCTCCAGCCACAGGACTGTCCTGCTGAGGAGCCTTCAGTGGCTCCCCACTGCTATAGCCTCAGCATAAACCTCCAGCCCCTGCCCACCTGTCCAGTCCCAGCAAAGCATGCTGCAGGGCCATGGGGACCAGCCGGAAGAGCTCTGACTCCGGAACCAGACAGATGTGTTTGGTTCCCACCTCTGCCAACTTCTTGCTGTCTGCCCCTGGGCAAATCACCTCTTCTCTCTGTGCTTCAGATTCTTCCACTGAAAGTAAGAATAACACCTGCTACCACATAGGTCCATTGTGAGAATTAAGTGAAACGAGAGACGTGGACTGCCTGGGGCACAGTAAAAAGGAGCTGTCACCCCCTTGGTTCAATTATCTCTTGAACATGCAAATGCTTTACTCCCTCCAGTGCCTCTGCTAACGCTGTTCCACTTAAAATACCCTTTCCTCCAAAACACTCTGCCAACATCTACATGTCAAGGGCTGCCTCTTCCAGGAAGCATTGCTAGGTCAACTATATAGGGTTTCAGGGATGCTGGTCCCCTTCTGTGGCCTAGTCCCCAGGTTACCTCCTCCTGCGGCTGTGAGTATCCTGGGTTCACCCCTTTCATGGGCTTTAGTCTGGTGCCCCTCTTGTACAGGGGGCTTATATTCTGGGCAGCCAGACATATGAAAGACATTCGGCAAACGTGGGCCAGATCTTCCTACGGGTTCCTCTACCCCAACCAACAAGGGCCACCCTCGCCTCACGCCCAGTGCTGGCAAGCAGGGTACACAGTCTCCTTGCCACTTGAGCAGACCATGCCTACCTGCTATGCTGTGCTCCCCTGCAGAGTCCAGCCCCCTCAGCCTCCTGTGTCATGAATGTGTTAAAAATAACCACAATAATCACCACTTCCATAGGGAGAGCATTGCGATTTACAAAGCAGTGCTCCCTTCCCAGGGTTCTGAGCATCCTCCCTCAGGCTGGCCCGGGAACCCTGAGCAGCCTCCAACTGCTCCTCTTGAAACATGGTTCTGCTATGTCCCTCTATGGCTTCCCAGCCCGAGCTTGTTTCGAGTACCCTGTAATGCATTGGAATCCCAAGGGCACAGTGAGAAAGGTAGATGGCTTTGAAAATTCCAGGCTCCACTCCTGCAGCCTAGTGAGACCAGGTACCCAGCCAGAGAGCTAGTTCCCTTCCAGTGATTCTTCCTCCCCGTGCTGCTGACCTGTCCACTCAGCCTCCCACTGGAGCTGGCCGGGTCACTGTCATATGCCCCATGTGCCCAGAAGCTCCTAGAGAGCAGGGACCAAGTCTGACTCAGCCTGTCTCCTTCACCAAGCCCAGTTTCTTGTTCCCTTTAAGGCCCTGACTAACAGGATGAGGTCCCTATGTCTCAGGACAGGAATAAAAGCCGTGGCCCCACGTCCCGCCCTTGGGACTGACATCCACCAATTTGACTTCTTTGGCTCCTACTCTGGCATGTTTTGCACCCCCATGCCTCACAGGCTGCTTCCTGTGAAGGGGCTTTTCCACAGTGTGGGGTGGGGCTGAGTTGGAGCGGCTCACAAATATGCCATGAAGTAACATTGGACTGGGGACGTCAACTCCCTCCTGGGTCTCTCTATTATTGTTGTTGTTGTTGTTGTTGTTATTATTTTGGTAGTACTGAGCACTGACCCTAGAATCTCTGCACTGAGCTACATTCCCAACTCTTTTGAAGATAGGATCTTATTAAATTGTTCAAGCTGAGCTCAAACCTGTGATCCTCCTGCCTCAGCCTACCAGAGTGTTGGGATTACAGGGATGTGCTGCCCCCCCCCAGCTTCCTGGGTCTCTTAATCAGAGTAACAATTTGTCGATTTGTCTGGGATAGCCAGATTTGTGCCTGTTTGTCGTGATGTCATTAATAGTGCCCACCTTGTCCTCTTTATAACCTCAAAAGTGTCCCAGTTTAGATGACAGGTTACATGGTTCCCTTGTTTCTAATCCTTCCATCTGCATGAAAGGTAGAGTCTCTGAGCAGTTTTAGACTTTTACACCTCCCCACCCAGTGGTAATTTCTCCTTCCAGCACTGAGCTGGAATTTAATAATGTCACTTTGTTTTCACTGTGTTTGTTTCTTTGGTTATCATCTATTTCACATAAGTGATACTCTTTGCATTTATGATAGGAAATTCCTTTTTTAATATATGAAATTTAAAAACTAATTCAACTTAAAGAGAAATTTCACAAGTTAGTGAATTCCTATTCATTCCTCAAATTTCCATTCATTCCTCCTACTCATTTCTCAACTCAGAATCACCTCCTTCAGACCACTATCCTATTCCTTCATGGTTTGAACCTCCAGCCCTCAACATACCTCTCATCACATGCACACTTGGAAATATCACACTAACTTAGGAGCAAGCAGAAACAATTTTTTCTTTCTCTCTTTTTTTTTTTTTTGAGGGGAGCATTACTGTGAATTTACCCCAGGACCTTCACACTGAGCTACACATCCATCCCACCCTTTCCTAAATGTTTTTCACTAAATTGCCCAGCTGGGTTCAAAGTTGTGATCCTCCAGTCTCAGCCTCCTGGAGTGCCGGGATCACACGTGCGCGCGCCACCATGTCCAGAACGGTAACTATTTATGAGGGGTCTACAATGCACCAGTGCTACGCTCTGGGTACGGCTTGAGTGTCCCCCAAGGCTTCGTGTGCAATAGTTCGTCCCCACTGTGAGGCAGGAAGAGGGTGGAAACAACCTGACTGTGGTGCTCAGAGGTGGGGCCTTCAGGGTGTGACTGGGTAAGACAAGATCACCAGGGCGGAGCCCCCTCGGTTGAATCTTTGCGGTGTTATTGAGGCAGCGGATGTGTGTGTGTGTGTGTGTGTGTGTGTGTGTGTGTGTGTGTGTGTGTGCTGCTCCATGGCCCTTGCCATGTGGAGCTCTGCACTGCCTCAGACTCTGCCTGCAAGAAAGCCATCACCAGACACAGACCCTTGACCCTGGAACAGAACTGTGAGCCAAAATAAAACGCTTTCCTTTAATGCTTACCCAGTCTGCGGTACTATGTTATTAGCAGCAGAAGATAGACTAATGCAGCCAGACACTGTGCTGAGCACTTACCCACATGCCCCACATGCCCTTGCGTGATGCTCCTCATCACCCTGCGGAACAGAGCTCACCAGCCTGAGGCTACAGGTGATGAAATGGCAGCAAAGTCACTTGTCCGTGGCCACACAGTCAATGGTGGAGTCAGGAACTGAACTTAGGCCACGTGGGCCTGTGGCCTTGACCATCACTGTGTGCTAGTGGTCACTGTGCCACACCAGAGGCCACACAATGCACTTCACTGGCATCTGATCTCACTCAATCAGGGCCGGCCTGAGACCTTGCACAGACTCCCTGCTAATAAAGAATGAGTTAACACTGGGTCAGGGGGCCACAACTCAGCGCCTGCTGAGAGGTCTGGGGGACTCAAAGCTGCACTCTTCCTGCCCCAGGGACGGGCACACAGCACTCCAGCGGCACACATCTGGGCTGGCAGGACCTTCCCTACATCAGAGCCCCAATCATGCAGGCAGCACCCCACTTCCTCTCCCCGGGCAGGCTGGCCAGCAAAGGACAGCAGGCCTGAGTGCAGAGAGGGTCAACGCCACTCAGGTCCCAGCTGGTGCATTATGCGGCCAGGGCCTGAGTATGCTGGGGACGGGAGAACTCGGCACAGCCAAGTCAAAGGGCATTCCAGGCAGGGGACAGCCAGCCCAAGTAGAGGCAGGAGCAGGGAGACAGGGCCTTGGAAACCGGGAAGAGAGTCGGGTGGAAGGGCAGGGAAGAACAGGAGGGAAGCCTCGGCAGAGCACGGCTGCTGGGTCCGCGTTGGGGACCTGGCAGAGGAACTTCAGCAGAGCTCAGGGGTCTTCAGGCACTGGATCAGGAAGCACGCACAAAGAACTGAGTGCCCCGGAGCCCCAAGAGGAGCAGCATCTTGTCCAACAGCAGAGGCAACATGGGGATCTGAACCCACTCGCACCTCCCCAGAGACCCAGGCTCTGCTGAAGGCCACAGCCCAAGAATGGAGGCTGGCACATCAGGTGGGAGCCCGCTGCTGTGGGACACAGGGCAGGACAAGGAGGGACAGGGTCGTCCGTGGGGGCTCCTTCTCCCAAGTGCGACTGGGCACAGCCATTCCCATGGACAGTGCCTCTCCTCAACTGGCGGGACAGTGGGCAGGAACTGCTACCTCTGTGGCCCGCCTGCTAGCCTTGGCCTCAGACAGCCTGCATGCCACTCTTCCACAGAGCTCCTTCCTGCTTGCCTTCTCTTTCTTCCTCTCCCCACACTTAACAGATTGTGGCAGCAAGATGGCACAAGTTTATGGCTCAACTCACCAAAAATAACAAGAGATCTATCAAAGGCAGTTTGCGTGAAATTAACAGGCGCCTGTGCCCTCTTGTCAAACACACTGAGCTCTGAGGCAGGCCAAGGCACCCTCCTCGGGCACTGCCCAGCAGAACCCCCAGCCTCTCTGTTCCTCTGGTACCAACCCCAGCCCACTCTGCTTGGTCTTGGGACACCACTCAAGGTGTCTCAGAGCAAGTAAATCCAGCCCCTCTGCTGCAGTACCTGGTGGAGAGGCTGGGGTCAGGGTCTCACTCTGCCTGTGTACCACTGTCCCTATGAGGCTTCCTCTCTGTCAGCTCCATGTGCCAGCCTCCTGTCCCACGGCCCAGTGTGAAGCCAGGGGATCCAAGGACTTGGTGACAGTGGTGATGCTGCCCCAGAGTGCTTGGAGGCCTGAAGATGCCTCCAGCCCACGGACTCATGTGGAACGAACTGAGTCATGTGCCCACTGTCTCTCGCATCAGAAAGGTTGGGCAGGAGGGAGGAGGTGGCAGAACAGAAGAGCCTCCCGCCTGCCGGGGGCGTGGATGCAGCTATGCCAGCCAGCTTCGACACCAGTGTGCCATGTGAGCTCACTTGTGCCATCTGATGCCACGCTGCCCTGTGCCAGCTCCTCGTGGTGACCCTCCTGACAGAGGAACCACATGTGCCAAGTAGGACAAGAGACAGAGCAGAGGCCAGGCTTGGGGACAGCTAGGAGCTTAGTGCAGGGCTCCCTTCCCAGACTGGACACCAGGCCTCAGGGCTAAGAATCAGCTATCCGGTCTGCATCCTCCAGGCTCAACCTGTAGAGCTGCTGCTGATGGTGTCTTTCCTGTCATCAACCTTCCCTGACCCTCAAAGACAACTCCCAGCTACCAACCAACTCCTGCTTCCGGCTTCCACCAAGCCCAGCTGGCTACTCCTGGCTCCGTGCACCACATGGCAGCCTGCCCGGCCAGTGCCCGCCCAAGAGGACAGAGCCTTGCTCCGTCCACTGCAGACCACTGGGCCGACAGACAACAGGAAAAGCCAGACCAAAGAACCTCCCCTCAGCTAAGCAGAATGGGGGAAGCTCCCACACAGTGACAGGCCGTGGCGGCCACGCAGGAAGAACCATAAACCTCCTGATATACGCCTGGTGCTCTCCACCGATGTTCGACAAAGAAGCAAAATTCAATTTCTTCCTGCAGGCACTAAATCCCAGGCCAGCCTCCAGGGCCTGTAACCTGCCCACGGCCTGGCTGTCACTCGGACGGCTTCATTGACCGCTGTTAGAGGCCAAGCTGGCCTTGGACAGAGGCCACAGCAAGGCCACTGGGCATTCATAGTAGATGGGCATGAGGCCGGATGTCTCACGGGGGTGGCCAGGAAAGCCCCCTCCAAATCACTGGGAGAGCCCACTGTCATCATTCCTCTAGCTAATTCTACCCATTTTACAGACCAAAACTAAAAAAAACCCAGATGCTCTTATTAGTCAAGTGAACAGTCAAGGCAGCCCAGCTCTGGCCTCCAAAGCAGAGAAAGCGCAGGTCACACCCTTCAGTCCTCTCAAGACACTCACATGAGCCCTGTCCCCCATAGTAGTCAGTGAAGCCAATGTCCCTTCTGACTACCTCCCTGCATCCTTTTTTTCTGAGGGTAGCACATATTACCCAAATGAAGAAACTGAGGTCCAGAGAGGGCAGGGGCTTCCCTATCTGGTGGACCAGCTCCCAGACTGCCTCACTCTCATCTCCATGTCCTTGGCCCCTGTTTGCTGCCAGGCCTCTTGTCCCTGGCCCAGTACCGTTCAGAAGGTGCACAGGGTCCAGCCAAGGGGTTTGGGGCCTTGAAGCTGCAGGAAGCTGGTCAGTGGAAAGTGGCTGTAGCTGTGGGAGCTGTGGTGGGTGCATAGCGGGCAGGACTCAAAGGTTCATGGAGCTTCTGCCCAGTCAGCAGGATGCTCCAGCAGCTGGCAGCCTCAGTCCCAGAAGACGTGGGCCCAGAGGGAGGAGACAGGACGCTGGGAGCTGAGCCAGCCCAGCCTTCCTGGGCAGCCTCGAAGCTCAGGCCTCTTCACCCAGGGACACTCTTCCTCGCCTCCTTCTGCCCTGACCCTGGGGCACCGCCAGAAGTCGCTGACCCGTGTGGGCGGGAATGCATCTCTGCTCCCTGCTCTCTCCAGCCTGCGGGCAAACTCGTCAACTTGCAGTGCCAGTGCCTGCCACAGCCACTCCCAGCGTGAGGCCTTTGTGTGCCGCTCAGTCCACCTGGAATGCCCTCACACTCCTTTGGCATGTCTCACTTGCATTTGCCCCTCAGGTCTCAGTTCCTGCACCACTCCCTTCAGGAAGCCTCCCTGGCTGGCAGCCAGGGAGGTCCCTCCCTGGTTTACATATCACCGTGCACGGTACCATCTGTAACCCATTCATCCAAACTGTATGCTCTGGAATTCCAGAGTGAAGCTGACCCCAATCTATTTTAATGACCCCATCATTTAGATAAGACTAACCGAAGAGGTGACACCCATGAACAGCTACACCTTTATGCTAGGATACCATGGGGAGCCATCAGCCTCTTGGACCCGCCCCCCCCGCCACCAGTGCCCTGCTCAGACTCACCATATCTCATCTCGGTGGTGAATAAGTCATTGCTGCTCCCCGAGTGCAAATCGGCCTCAGCAGGCGGGGCTGGGCCCCCAGGCACCAGGGCATTGGACAAGGTGTGGGCAGCAGGAGGACCCGGAGGTGTGGCGGCAGGACTGGCCGCCGCCTCCCCGGGGCAGCTGCAGCCTGGCTGGGCAAAGCCACAGGCCCTGCCTGCAGCGCGGCCACACTCCTCACTCCAGCGGCAGAGCACCCCACAAGTGAACTGGCTGGAGTTGTTGTTGTTGATGAGCAAGACCTCAACAAAGCGGAAGGCTAGGGCTGCGGGCGCCAGCAGGCGTGGGGCCTCTGAGGGCTCAGCTGACAGGCACAGCTGCACGAAGTTCTTGTCAAAGTGCAGGAAGGTGAAGGGGCCTGAGCCACTGCACAGCTCCAACCCCGCCGCGGCCGCCTCCTCTTCCTCTGTCTGCCCCACCTCTGGCTCTGCCTGGGCCCCGGCCTCCTCCGGGCTTGGCCGCAGGCAGGTGAAGTTGACCAGGTAGTGGTCCAGGGGCAGCAGGCGGGGAGCAAAGTGGGCGCACACCTGCTCCTGCCGGTTGAAGCGCAGATAGAGGGAGTACTTGGTGGGGTCAGGGTTCTCCAGGGTCCAGGAGCAGCCGGAGGCAATAGTAGGAAAGAGGTCCTGCAGCGAAAAGGCCCCGTAGAGCACTCCCGAGGCCAGGGCGGAGCAGGCACTGGGGGCGGGGTCGAAGGCGGTGGCCAGGCGCAGGGACAGAATCACAGACAGTAAGAGGGGACAGGCTGGGGTCATCCTATGTCCCTTGCCCTGTGGAGAGAGACAGAGGTCAGTAGGGCTCCACGTGGCTGGAACGGGCTCTGACCCTCCTGGGCCAGCTGCAACTAGTGAGCCTCTGGTTAAGACTGTGCTCTTTACAGTCACTCAGGCCCACCTGTGTGATCTTAGACACCAGGCTTGACCTCTCTGAGCCTCAGTTTCCTCCCCTATAAAATGAAGCAATGACAGCATCCATCTCAGGTTTTCTACAAGGATGAAATGAGGGAAGTGAGGGAAATTGCTCAGGAGAAGGCCTAGAATCTTCTAAGCCCTTGGTTTCTGAGGGTTTTAGTTGTTGCCACACTATCTTTCTAGGGCTCCCCTATTCAGCTCATCAGCTACAAGCACCCGGGCTTGATGTTCACATCCAGTCGCATCCCCACCACCCCACCTTTGTTCTCCGTAACTGTTGCTCTCAGTCGCTGTGTGTCGTGATCAGCTGTGAGGAGTGTCATGCATAATCCAGCAGGAATTGTCAAAATGGGGATGTTTGACAACAATTTGCTTTTTTATAAACCACAGCGATTCAAGGTTATTCCCAGAACAATGTCATTCTCACTCACTTGCCTCACTGAGTGGGAGAGAAAGCGGTAGAGTTACAGCCAGCGTGCCAGGGACCATGCTCAACCCAGCCATGCCCACCTCGGGAGGGAGGGCACTGCCAGTGTGAATGTTGTGTATCACTGCAGTGGATTTTCTGGTTAAAACATGAAGATGCACAAGGCAAGAGAATAATGACTCCCAGTTCAGCCAACCACCTACCAGCAGAGCAAGTCTCGTAAACCTCAGCTTCTTCATCTGCAAAATGGGCACAGTAATTCCCCTCTTCCATTCCTCTTCCCCTCCCCCTCCATGGGATTATCCTTCAAGTCCTGACACAGGGCCAGCAGGCCATCATCACTTCTGTCTTTTCCCAGCGCTCATCTCATGAATGTTCAACTTCCTTAGAGTAGGACCAGTTTGTCACCTTCTACCTTCCCTCAAAACACTGCTGGGCTGAGCTCCTAGAAGGTACGAATGTGCCTCACACAGGAGCGGTAGGACCCAAAAGCCTCTCCCTGATCCACAGCTGCAAGTGTTCTCCCCGTCACCAAGGCAGGGCAGAGTCACTGCCCACAGCAACCTGGACTCTGCCCACTGTCCAGAAACCAGAGCCTGGTATAGGGTCTAGATCACACCCCACTTACGGCCCTGCCCTTGAAGAGACCCACTGGGCCCCTCTATGCCACAGCTTACACTCCTGGACTGGCTCCCCAAGCCCAGCTCTTCCACATTCAAGAAGAAAAGATGAGGCTGGGACAGGGGAAGCCACCTGTTCACTATCACACTAGGGTGGTCCAGCTGGGACTGGCCTGAGGCGTGGAGACTCTAGTCCATGATTCTCCAGACTAAGGGTCTCTTGCTCCTTCCCTTTGCTTATTTCTCAGGTTTTATGCCTGAGAAACAAATGGACAAAGTATTCACCTGGGAACTGAATTACAAACATAGGGGAATTCACAGGTGTGGTAAGATTTTCCCAAGACACAGCTGCTCTCTGGGGACTGATTTCCCCTTGGCTGTTCTAAATAGTGTCTGTGTGGAGGGGCAGGAATTAGAATCCTAGCATTCCAAGCCCTGATGAAGCACCCACAGTTCCCCTAGCCACCCAACATCCCACATTCCCACTGGCCGCACCTCTGAGCCAGGTCCCAGTTATAAGCAGACACTTGCCCCACCCAGCCCCCCAAGGGGTGGGAGCACAGCGGGGAAGTCCAGCTCAGTGCAGGCCTGTTCTCTGGGGAGGAGCTGCCCCACCCTCCCCCAAGACCACTGGAAGCTGAGTCTCCTCCCCACCCCATCAGAGCCACAAAAGGGACGCAGACTCCTAGCCTTCCCTACCCACATCATACATGTAAACTGTTCAGCCCGCCCAGCCTGCCGCAGCACCAGCAAGGCCAGTGGCTGAAAATGAGTGACATCCAATCCCCCCGCTGCCCCCAATTATTTTTAAGCAGGCTGTAAAATTCAGGCCATGACTGCAGCTCAGCAGAGGAGAGGTGGGGGCTCATTATAACTGGCCTTCCCTCCCCCATTTAGAGTAGGGCAGGGAACACCCCCATACAGAGCTCAGCAGATGTAGGTTGAACATTCCTGTGCTCTAAAGATACACACACAAAAGCATGCAGGCACAAATGTGCATATAGACAGGTGTTCCCAGGTGTTCTGCATGTGAACAGATATCCATGTGTACAGATCAGTGTAAACCACAGAAATGTTAATCATGCAGTGTGTATGCATAGTGTGTGTGTGCAGGCAGGGGTGCATACACATGTCCACAATGTAGAGTCAGACACTTGCATATATACACAGAAATACACACGTACCCCCAACTGTGAAAAAACAGTTGGCCCTACCGAGGCTCAGCACATGGCAGCCAAGTGTCACGCAGGATCTATCCTGTTTGTTGCTCCTTCTCTTACCAAAGCTGGTGGCATAGACCCAGGGTTCCAGATCCTGAGCCTCTATTGCTCCCAATCCATCAACAAGTACTAGGTCTGCATCAT
Organism: Dinomys branickii; assembly: GCA_004027595.1. Taxonomy (NCBI): domain Eukaryota; kingdom Metazoa; phylum Chordata; class Mammalia; order Rodentia; family Dinomyidae; genus Dinomys; species Dinomys branickii. Next base: position 98,828 of record PVLD010004061.1, read on the forward strand.
TCGGAGCTTCAGCCTGACCTCTCCAGAACTGAGTCACCTGTAAATGGCACCTGGACTCCCTCATCCATTCAGTCTCCTGACACCCTCCACCCCTTCTGGCATTTCACTCATTGGTCCTGCTGCAAGATTCCTTTTGGGAGTCCCTTTGCATGTCACTTCTGGTCCCTGAAAATAAGGCAAAGATCCAATTCCAAGTTGGGTCATAGGGAACCACTGATTCATTAAAGGTTCTCCCGGATATGTGTGGCCAGAGCTTATCCTGACCCAGAGCCCTCTCCCTGAGCTATCCCCTAGAAGGTGACTTAGAAGGATCTTTACCTTACAGGCAGCTGCAGTAGTTACTAAGCATAAGTAACCACCCCAAGCCTGTTTCCCTCTCTGTAGAATGGAGACCATGACTGCTTTGTCACCTCTGAGCCACAAACCCCTCTACTGCACCAGAGCTAGAGAGAGACAGCAGGAGGACAGGGCTGAGGAAAAACTTCCTGGGTCAGAGGAGGCTGATAGCAAGGATCAAAAGGCCACTTTCCCCAGGACCCCTCTGCGCTGAACCGGGCGAGGAACTGCCTGGAGCAACCTTAGTCTCAGGCACCCTGTACTCAGCCTGAGGCCTCTCCCCAGCAAGCCCAGCAAATCCCTCTCTGCTCAGGCACATGCAGGTCCCCTTCCTCTCAGACCCCACAGGCCTGCCCAGCTCAGGCAGAGAAAAAGGCATCCTAGGCTTTCACAGCAGCTAGAAAAGCCAAGGCAAAGCTAGATGGGGTAGGGGTGAGGCCCAGGGCCAGAGTTATCTCTGGGACCCACCCCCCACCCCAGATTGACTTCTGTTTGCCAGACCAACAGCGAGCAGGGTCGCTGGGGAGAGGAGTGTATTGTGGGGAGGAGCACCGAGAGGGGGAGAGGGCGCTGCAACGTGCACATTCGTTGAGTTTATCCACCTGGCAACTCCAATTCCCTCGCCTGTCACTCACCCTCCGCCTCCTGGGCGCTTGCTGTCCACAGAGCCCCGGAAGCTACAAAGGCAGAGACCCTCACTTGGGGCCCTGGGGGTTCCTGTCCATGCAGTTACAGGGATCAGGGACCTCGGGGGACCCCACTCCCCAAGCTCTGGCACCTAGGAGAGGTATAAGACCTCCATCCTGCTCTGGAGCTGGTGGGTGGGACTCAGGGGGCGGGCGCTCCCTCTCACCCCACCACACGAGGCCCTCTCTCTTTCTGACTGGCCGAAAGCCTCGTTCGGTGACCCTTGTTGGGGGGTGGTCTCTGTTGGAAAAGGAGGCTCTGAGGCCTACACGCCCTAAGGAGGCAAACGGGGTCAGGACCCAAAGGAGACAAGTGGTGGCCTCCGGCCCTGGGGGACGCCTGGGGCGACAGGGAAGGGTAGTGACTCAGCTGCCCTCTGCCTGCCTCCCCGGAACTTTGCCACAGCTGGAGCCACCGTTGCTACAAGAACCAAAAGCTTTTGTTCCCCAGTGTCAGAGCTGCCCCAGCAGAGAGCCAGTGGCTGGGAGGGAGGCTGCCTTTCCTCGGTGGGACCCAGACCTTCCAGAGTGCTTCCAGTCGTGCAGAGCCCCACGGGTTGGGGTCCCTTCCCTGCCGTCCTCTCCCTCCCTTCACTGAGCTGCTGGAGCCAAAGCCAGGTTTTCTGACTCTCTGAGCCCTAGGTCGTCCCTAACTCTGACCTGCAGCACTAACTGCCCTGGAAAGTTCCTGATGGTATCTGGTCTCCAGGAGAGATAGAGGCTCCCCTGTACCTCACAGTGGCTGGTTTCCCATGCCCTGCCCCATAGCAGCAGCCTGCCTTTGGGGCCCCAGATTTGGTTTTCTTCTCTGTACTGATCCCACCTCCCCAGACTCTCCACCTGCACCTAGACCTCAGAGATCTTCACCTGGCATTCACAGTTGAGGCTGTGGTCACAGCTGATGCTAAGAGACACAGTTGGGTACTGCAGAATCAGTGAGGGGAAGCTGACAGTCACAGGCTCCCTGGACCCATGGGAGTGGGCAGAGCTGAAGGTATTTTCTGTCCTTATTGTCGTGGAGGTTGGAGGGAAGCCACTGGAAACTGTACTGTTTGCACGTCTTCGCTGGGATTAGGAGTGGAGTAGAAAGGGGCCTGACCTTGGCTTTGAAGAGAAACAGCACAACCCACCTATGGTTATTGAGCATTGGTAGGTGCCAGACACTGTAGCACCATCTCATTTCATTCTCCCAATAACTATATGAGGCAGCGATCATTTTACAGAGGGTCAGTTGAGGCTCAGAAAGGTTAAGTAGCTTGCCCAGGTCACACAACTTTTGAACCCAGGTCACTAGGCCAACAGCTGTGTTCCTAACTATTTCACCTTCAATATCTGGAGGCTAACGGAGAAGGAAGGAAGTGGACCAGCTGGAACACCCCTTTGTGTTATAGAAATACCCACCATGCACCCCCACACCCACCCCCCCCACACACACACACACACTAGATTTGTCCCTTTCTGAGTAGTGGTAGAAGAGGGATCAGGAGAAGGGAGGATGACCAGGAGAAGAGGCTGAGAAGAAAAAGAGGAAAAATCTCTTCTGTTTGGCCCCTCATCTCCCTAGCACCACCACTAGGGCACACCCTGTGCAGTGTCGACACTGACCCTCGACCCTGTGACAGTGCAGGGGGCACTCCCCAGGTGCCTGTTCTGTCCCTGGGTCAGGTGGATTCTCCCTCAGCTTACTCCATGCAAAACGGGGTACAGACAGAACCCACCTTTGCCCTACTCCCTACAGGGGAGGGTCTGGGTAGACAGGCAGAGGCTCCCTGGGGACACCTGCCCAAGCCCAAACAAACCCAACAATGTACACTGAAGCCAAGGGGCCAGTCCAGCCACTCCGTGTCTGCTGCTCAAAGGGCTCCTGACTTGCTCTTGGGATGAACCCTCTATCCTGCCTCAGCCACGTATTATAGAGCTTGAAAACACAGGAGTGTCTGGTCAGGCTAGCACGAGGGGGCACATGGCCTTGCCCACCCACCTCCTCTCCCCAGGGACTTCCCAGCGCCAGTCCTGCAGCCATCGCTAGTGTTCGGGCTGCGGAAACCCGGGGTTACCCGCGGGAGAAGGGGCGGCGGTCCCGGGCTGCGGGCAGGGGGCGCCAGAGGATGCCCAGGGGCCCCGGCAGGCAGCTGGCAAGGCGGGCAGGCGGGCGGCATCTCTGGGCCTTGGCGCCCCTCCCCCCGCAGGCGACAGACCCGCCGCCCGCTAGCTCTGCACCGGTCGCGGCGCAGAGGACTACCCGTGGCTGTGCCCTCCGACCGAGGCGACTGCGGGAGTGGCCGCCAACTTCACAGCCTACCAGCCCCCCAAATCATGCCCGCTCCTGGGGCTGCAGGAGGGTGCGCCTGGTGCCCGGCTCCATGCCCAGTGGTGGGAGGAGAGGATGAGTGATCCGGCCAGAGATGAACACCGGAGTCAGGGATGCGGGTCCAGTCGAGATCTCGGCCAGAGGGAGGGGGCTTGGGGAAGACATGGGGGACACGGCCCAAATTCTAGGCTGGGGGGGAGGGGACTTGCAGCAGAGATTGGCGAGGGAAGGCGGGACTCTGGGGCAGATATAGAAGGGACACATGGTCGGGGTACAGGCGTTGGGGAGGGCAGTAACAGACACGGGTAACGATGGGGAAGACTCGGGCAGAGTGGAGGAGAGGACCAAGGGTCCGGCGCCCAGACAAGGAGAGGAGGCACGGTCGAGCTGCAGGTTGGCGAGAAGGGCTCTCTATGGGGGGTGGGGGGGCACTGCCAGATCCAGACCAAGACTGGGAAAGACTGGAGACAGCGATGTGGGGACGGTCTAGGTCAGGATTCTAAAGATGGGGGGACTTTATCACAGATGGTAAGAGGGTCGGTGCAGGCGCGGGGGGCGGGGGCGCCGGAAGGGGCTCATCAGAGATGAAGGGGGCCTCGGACCCAGGCTTGGGAGTTCCCAAAACGACGAGGGTGGGTGAGCGCTGGACCTACTCAGTTCGGGCTGGGGGAGAACAGCAGAGCTGGGCTCGGAGAGCGCCTCGAGTGCGGGCCGGTGCGGAAACTCGGGACCGCGCCGGGAGGGCTCGGCGCGGGGCTGGGTCGGGGTCTGGGGCCGAACACTTACCTGGGCGCCGTCAGCAGCAGGAGCGGGGGCCGGCGCTGGTGGAGGCGTCCACAGGGCGCAAGTTTGCCATCCCTAAGGCGGGGGCCGGGCCGGGCGCAGGGCAGCTCGCTGCAGCCGCGCGGAGGGCCGAGGCTCCCGCTCCGCGGAGCGGCGGGTGCGGAAAAGGCGCCGCGGAGCCGCGCGGGGCGGGCGGGCGGGAGGGCGCCGGGCCGGGCGCGGGCGCGGGCTCCTGCCGCCGCCGCCGCCGCCGCCTTCTCGCCGCGCCGCCCCCCGCTACCCCCGCCCCGAGCACCGCCCGCGCCGCGCGCGCCGCCTCCTATTTGCAGGCGGCGGCCGCAGCCCCAGGCTCTGAACGCCGGTGCCGCATCCTCCTAGGTCTCTGAGCGTCGCCGCCGTCACCGCCGCTGCCGCCGAACCGGATTCCTCCGGCCGCTCCGGCCGCTGCCCGCAACGCGCGCCGGCCGAGTGACGGCCGAGGCGGGACGCGGCGCCTGCGCGGGCCGGGACCAGGAGGGGGCGCGCGCCGGGCCGGGCGCGAGGAGCCGCGGGAGAAGGGGCGGGGGGGGGCCGCGCGCCGCCTCCTGTTAAAGGGGGAGCAGCGCCAGCCGAGCCAAGCGCGCCCTCCCCCTCCCGCCCTGGGCCCCAGGCGCCGGCGCGGGAGAAGCCCCGGGTAAGCCCCCGCCCGTCTCGTGGCCTCCTGGATCGCAGAGTGAAGCTATCCGCGACGCCCCTCCAGCGATACCCCAAGCCAGAGGCGTCTTGCGCAGCCAGGATCTCCCGGGCTCTGGAGGTTGAAGCATTTGCTCCCTCTGCCCCATGTGCATTGCATATTGCATGTCCCTGTGCACCCCCAGGTGCCACTCATGTGCAATGAACTTTGTATATGCATACAGGTGCCCTACATGTGCACTGCAATGTTGCCTGGCTCAGGCATGCAAGTGCTACACATATGCCCAGTGCATTAACATGTGCCCGGATCCTGAATGCATGCTGCTTGCTCCCGTGCACAAGGATGGTATATGTGTGCAAGCTCACAGGTGCCACGTGTGTGCCGAGTGCTGTGGGTAACTCCTATGTAGAAGCTACATATGTACACTGCAGTGTAGCATGTTTGGTGCATAATGTGATGTAAACGCTGCAATGTTGCATGTCCCTAGGCACGAGGATGCTACACGTGTACAGTGTGTTACATGTTTTCTTGAGTTCCTATCTATTCCCACAAGTGCCTTTCCCTGTGCCAAGAGGCGCTCTCCTGTTGCATCTGTTTGTGTGGAAGATCAGAGATACACAGACCCACCCCTTCCCCATTCTGGCCCTGTGCCCAGGAACAGTTGGGTGGGGTCTGAGTCCACATGGTTCAGATGATACCCAGGGAGATGCCTATGGGTCAGGGTACTGGTCAGGTGGTTTGTAGCCTGGGTATGTGGTCAGGAAAGTGGACAGACTGAGGACACACCACCACAGCCAAAACAAGTAGGTTAATCCAGTGGCTCTGGTCAAAGAAGAAGCCAGCAGGGGGCAGCTTTGCAATGAGGGTGGGATGCTTTCCAGTCCTACTTTCTGATAGCTCTCTAGCTAGGAGGGGGCAAATCCTGTAGGAGCAAGGAAGTCCAGTCTACCCAGGCCCTACCCCACCTTTCCACTGACACTTCTTGAGTTTTGTCACCCTAGAGATGGAGACAAAATGAGAAAACTCACCTATCCCCAGAGGCAGAGCAGAAAGAGGCAAAGAGAACCACCCGTTCTTTCCTTCTGTCCCTCCCCCTCCAGTCACAGTGCCATTTGTTGTGAGTGATTGTGAGAGATTATCGACTTTAATGGAAGGAGGTAATAAGGGGCGATGAAGGAATCTCACCTGTCACCTTAAGGGGATTTATGAGGCTGTGTGAAGCAGGGAGGAGGGCTGGGCGGGCACCTTCCCTTTCCCTGCAGAAGCCCAAAGAGGCCAGTGCCTTGGACTGAGCACAGGCAGGCAGGGCTCTTGGATTCTTGCTGGGCGCCCTCAAATATACCCTGGCATCTCTGGGTTTGAAGGCTCAGCCGCCACTGTGGAAGCTGAGCCAGGCAAGCCTTGCCATCTGTGAAATGTGTTGAGAGCCACCCTGGTACACCGGGAAATCCTGGGCCCCTGCTTACTTGGATGCTGTGAGAGGCAATGGGATGGTGGGGACTGGGGCTTCCAGGAGGAGTGTAACAGTGGGGAAAGTGATCAACACAGAGATTGGCCACAAACCCTTAGAAGTCTCCAGGTCCCTGTCCTCCATAGCTCCAGCCCCTTCTTTTTCTATAGCAAAAGTGGCTCCCCGTTTATGAATATTCATATGATCATTTGCATATTAGAGACCCAGAGCCGAGAGAAGCCTAGGCAGGTCTTTTGCAGATGTGACGCAGCTGGATCCCTAAGGCCCTCCTCCTCTCCGCACCCCTACACCAGAGATCCAGCTGGGTGGGGGGTGACGATAGGGGCTGCCTCCAGAAAGAGCGTTTTTGTCTGCTTCCCTGTTCCTTGGTAGCCCTCTGACTTCTTGACCCCACTCATTCAGCCACAATAATATATGCCCTAGGAAAGATAAGTGGTGGGACACAGTGGGGTACCCCAGCCTCCTCGGGGCTCACAGGTAGGCTGGGAAGGACATCAAAACAGAGGGGCTGCATAGGAGCAGGCTGGACCAGAGCAGACCTCTGGCAGGTTCTCCCTGGAGGTATCTCCCTGCAGTAGGGTTTCCCCACCTCCTTTCCCAGGAGCCCCTGCCCTTCCAGACTCACACTGGTGAGAATGCCACCCGCCAGCCCGCCCGGGAGGACTTGGAGTAATTACAAATCGTTTCCATATTCAAATCCAGCTGGTTGAAGAGAAATTACTTCTCTGAACAGCCCAGGCGGGGGTGGGAAGAACAAGTCTTAGCCCCAGGAGGGGCCTCCAGGGAAGAAATTGGGCAGGGGAAGGGGTGTCAGCCACGCCTGAGCACACAGGGCTTAGGCAGAGCAGACAGACAGACCCCAGCACCCTGACACACTAAGCAAAGGACAGTGACTCCAGCCCCATAGCTGCACTGGGACCCACTCTGGAGCCACTGACCGGATGGAAGGCACCAACACCCCAGGGGCAGCTAGCAAACCAGGCTGCATGCCCTGCTCTCACACAGTCATGCTTTGTGACCTTGAGAAAGCCCCTTGAGCTTTCTGGGTCTAGCTTCCTTATCTCTGAAAAGGTGAAAATCACCTTAGCCTGGCCTCCCAGAAGATAAAATGTATGGATTACCAAGGTCTATGCCCTGGGAAGAGGCTTTAAAAATAACTGTCTTATTACAAATTAATTTTTTGTTAAAAGTAAAAACTGCCCGTGGCCCAGCTGTGGACAGCACAGCTGGCAAAGCCCAAGGCAATGGGGTGGCTTATGAGAAGACTGTGGGTTGAGGAGGGAGCGCCCCTGGCCTCTCTCGCCTGGCCTCAGCCTTGCCTCCCGCTGGGCCAGCACCGCTATGCTTCGTTGCCCTTTAAACAGATGAGAAAATGTTCTTCTTCCCTTCTCAATGATTTATTTAGCCCAGAGCCTAGGCAGGTTGGCTTCTAGCCCGAGGGACCTAGGAGTACCCTCACTCAGCCTCTGCTTGCTACTGCCCCTCAGCCAGACACCCCAGGGCCACCCAAACTCTGGGGACAAAAATCTCCTTCTGGTCCCACACTCATCCCCAAGATACCAAGATACCAAAATATACATGACAGTCTTCTCATCACAATCAGCCCCAGCTCTCATATGACCCATACCTCACCTGTCTGCATGGCATGGATCCTGGAGAGCTATCCTAGAAAGGGAGCCCTCCCCACCTCCAGGAAGTCCTGCACATCCTCCTTTCCTCCTTCCTGCTGCAGACGCCCAGTGGGCTAGGAGCCTGGGGCAGTCTGGGCTGGGTGCTTGTCACTTTCTTGGTACTATAGATTGGAGAGTAAAGGGAAGATTAGTTGATTCCTAGCCAAATCTCCCTAGAGGTTGAGTCTGGTTTGTGAGTGGCCCATTTGGACAATGCCTACATGCTCTAGCCCTGGCCCCTTGGGTAGGTGATGAAGCCCTTTAGGGTCCTGGGTAGTCCTCACACATACATCTCACACCAGAGGATGAACCCAAGTGTTTACAGAGCATAGCACTAACAAGGTTCCTTTTTTTCATTCATTCAACAAATATTTGTTGAGTGTTTGCTATGTTCTAGGCACTGGAGTTCAGTCCATCAGCAAGTTTATCAGGTTGCTTCTACCTCCAAAAATATCCCCAGTCCATCTACTCGTCCCATGCTCACTGCCAACACCAGAGTCCAGGTCACCACTGTCCTGTGCTTGGCATCTCCCTGACTTAACTCCTAGCCTCCAGCTCCTACCTCCTCCACCCTAATCCACTTTCCTGGAGTCCATGGAGCCATCTCTTTCTTGTAAAAATCAGAGTGCCTCTTCTTAAGCCCTCAGTGGCTTCCCATTGCACCACATTGTGGCCTCCCAGGCCCTGCAGGCTTGGGCCCCAACCAGCTTCTCCCGATCCATCTCCAGGCCCCTACCCCAATCCACACGCTGTCCCAGTCAGTCATTCAGTTATCCTTTCTGTTCTTGGAAAACTCCAAAGCCCCAACCCTTCTTCCCCTAGCAATTCCCACTGCTGTTGTTCCTTGTTGGGAAGTCCTCAGTCCAATATCACTTCCACCAGGAAGTCTTCCCTAACAACACTTGTAAAACAGCCCTGCGTCCACCCCTACAATCTCACACCACTACTACATTTCCTTGGTAGTACTCATTACTCTATAAACAGGTTGTTTAGTTACATACATGTCACCTCTCTTCCCGCTGGACTGTGAGTTCCAGGAAGACAGGGATCTTGCTCATCTATTCACAGCTGGACCCTCTGGCATGTGGTACTAACAAACAGAGGTAATGTTTGTTGAGCAACTGAATGGTAAGAGGGCAAGTAGAGAGGCTGCCCTCACAGAGCCTGCAGTCCATGACCCTTAAACTACGCCTGCCAGTAAAACAGTGTTTCCATTTCTCATTCGACAAGCCGGAAAGAGTTTAGTCTCTTGGATCACACAGACCTGGATCCCTCACTAACTGTGTGACCATAAGCCTCAGTTTTCTCATCTTCAAAATGGAAAAATGATCCTAACTTAGCAGAGCTGATGTGAGTCACAGAGATGACAAAGGCTATGCCCAGGGAGGTGTCATCTACGTCAAAGTAGGCATCTTTCAGTCTTACTCAACGCTGAGGTCTGTTCCAGGTTCTAGGGACCGGGAGATGACTCAGAATTTGGGCCCTGAACATGATCCCTTCCCAGTGCCCCTTGCAAAGGAGAGGGCGCTATCAGTGGAAGCTCTGTCTGCTGAGACCATTGCTGAGAAGGACGCATGGAGCCACTGTAGGAGCCACTGGTCCTGTTTCTGCTGGTGTGACCAGGACAAGGTGCATGTGGCAGAGAAACTGGGTCTAGATCACCATCACATAAACCCCCTACCCCTTTCTGGAAGCTCTCGTTCCTCCTCTGCCCTCCAGGTATGTGTAAACATCACTGTGCACACATCCGCACATACAGGTAACCCACGTCCGCACCGCTACACAGCCCTGAAGCAAAGGCCTGGCTAAGGATGTAAATAACCACATACAACCCAAGGGTACAAGCCCCCATTTTTCTGGCCCAGGAGACATCTGTCTGGCTTATGTATCAATCCTATTACTGCTTGCTCTAGGCTGGAGTCACATACAGCCCTTCACAGAAGGTGGCAACCCAAACGCTTCCTTGGTAGCTTCCTCCTGAGGTCTCATCCCACACTCCTGTGCTGCAGCCCCCGAGTACAGGCAGCCTGGCAGCCACTCTAGATGGCCAGCGATGACATCCCTACCCCATGCATCCACACCCTCAGGCCGGTGGATATCCAGTGGGTAGAGGTGCCTGTGAAGAGTTGCTCCAGCTTCCTGCCAGGAGGAAAAATAGCCCTTAGAGAGGGGCCAGGACACTCTGCAGGGGCAGGGTACAGTGGCAGTGGAAGGCCAGTACATTGTGATCATCTGGGATATCCCAGGTCCTCTCCCCCTGGGCTCTGAGCCACCTGGATCCTGCTGAACTGGGCTCGTGCCAAGCGGGACAGAAATAAGCAGAGCAGACAGGATGGGGTGACCTAGAGATTGGGGGGACCAGCTCACGCTGCTGAGCTCCAGTGTAGGCCTGACACTGTGCCTGCTGCTTTTCACTTCTTGCTAAGATTAGCCCTCAGAACAACCCTAAATTTGGCATAGTCACCCCCATTTCTCAGATGAGGAAACTGTTTTAGAGAGAAGCAGATACAGGCCCTATGCCTCAGTAGACCGTGCAAGACCCTGCCTAGTGCTGCCTTGTATGCATCCTCATCCCCCTTCTTCTCCCCCAGGGGACAGACCAGGCACTGGCTGTGGAAAACAATTTACTTGGGGATTAGAGCTGATCTTCCAGAGAAGAGCAGCTCCCTCAGGATGAGAGACCTAGGCAGTCTGGTTCCCAGGGCTTGGCCCTGCAAGAAGAGGCTGAGGCTGAGCACCCAGATTTGGGGGAGGCAACCCGCATTGCTGAAGGTGTTAGGAAGGACAAGGGACACCCACACACGTCCCAGACAGGCACAGCTACACTCCCCAAAGGACACATCCATCCGTCTTGGACTTACATAATCACAGCTGACATGAAAGCAATGCCTGCTGGCTGAGGGGTGGGCTTCTGGCTCACTGCCAACCCCGTGAACTCTGACCTCAAGGGGCTCCAGGCTTGGTGCCAGGCCTGTGGGTGGACAGGAATGGGGTGTTGTGGTTTGAGGGGGGCCCTGGAGTGCCTGGCTGAGCAAGTGTTCTGTGTGTCAGAGTGGGAGTGAGTGGGGCTGAGCTCGGGTACACGAGTGGGTGGTTGTGTGCGTCAATGTGTAGGGGGAGAATCTGTGTGCGTGTGTGTTTGGTGCGCCTATGAGCAGGTTTTGTGTGTGTCTGCCTAGGCCTTGTACGTCAGAAGCCTGGACCTGGCTCTGGGATCTCTGTTGTGTATGTCTGTTTGCAGAGCATGTGGCATTTTCATGCGTTTCTTTTTCTGTTGGTGTGCGTGCAGGATGTAGCTACATACATGTGTGTAACGCTGGAGTTTGTGCAGCCATTTGGCATCCTGGGGAATGGGAAGTGTGCTGACAGGGCAGTGTTTACATGTCACTGCAGTTTGCATGCAGCCAGTGTGATGTTTCTTTGTGTGCAATTTAAGCCTCTGTGTGTGTGTGTGTGTGTGTGTGTGTGTGTATGTGTGTGACTGGTATATGTCTTTGCCAGCCTCATGTGTGCTTAGGGTGCCAGCAGGCCCTCAGCTCCCAGTGGGGTCTGAGTGTGACACTGGTATGTCTGGAGGTGATTCTGTCCTAGATGAGAGGCATGGATCAGTGTGTGTGTGTCTGTGTGTGTGTACAGATCTGTGAGGGTGGCCTTGTGAATCTTGTCTTCAGGGACTTGTGGGACTAACTTTCAGGAAATCTCTCACCACTCCCCGACCAAACCTTCATCATGTCCTCCACTGCCAGCCAGTGTGTGCCCACCTTCCCGGCAAACCCCTCCTGAGAGGGCAATGAGGCTGCAAGATGCTGGGTCAGGTCAAGGTCATGTAGTAGGGAGGACAGGGGCCCTCTCTGTGGTCTCTCACACGGCCTCTGGCTCACACAGGTCCCCACCATCCAGACTGCCGGCATCTTGTGCACTGCCGGGTCTCCCTTGGAATGAATTTTAATTTCCACTAGCTCAGGGGCAGTCACAGGGTGATGGAAGGGAAGGCAGATTTGAATTTCAAAGGGAGCCCCAGATCCCAGTAAGTATGTGCTGTGCAACTGTGTGTGTATCCCTTGTGTCTGTGAATGTGCGCCTGAGAGGCGTGGCATGTGTGTGGGTGAGTGGGTTTGTGATTGTGCCTCTGTGAGGCCAGGTGCAAGCCCTTGCATGGGCCGTGTCCATGTGCCTGAGGGTTCATGGATGACCACCACCGCAGGAATGCGCAGGAGCTGTGAGTGTCCGGCTGTGCTTCTGGCAAGCATTCGGATCGGCGAGTGTGTATTTTTAGGAACGAATGAGTCTGTGTGAGTGTGTCTGTGTCTTTGTGTGTCCATGTTCCAGGCCCTGCACGTGTCTGTCTGTGCACCTGTGTGCTCACTGCCCATGTTACCTTGGCGATATCAGCAGGGGTGTGTCGGTGTGTCTGTGCAGGTGTGTGGGTGAGCATTTGCATCTTGGTGTGTCTGTGTGTGGGTGAGTAACTGCAGGGACCAGTCTGTACCAGCAGATCAATGCTTTTGTTTGTGTTCTGCGGCTGTGTGTCTTTGGATATGTCAGTGCATTTGTTTCTGTGTCACTGTTTATCTCTGTGAGTGTTTGTGCCTTTGCGTGCTGGCGTGTCCGTGTGCATAGCCCTGGGGATGAGTATGAGTGTACAACGGGGGCACAGAGAGTGGGAACATAGGTGCAGGTGGGCAGAGAAGGCTGTGCCAGGCCTACCCTCTCCTCACAGGGACCCAGGCGCCGACCCGTAGGTGCTCAATGGGCTCTCAGGAGCCAATGGCTGGAGAGGATGGGCTGTTAACAGAGTGGCACCAGCTCCTCCACCTTGCTCATCTGTCTTGGGCAATGGACCTTTGCAGTCTTGTGGCAGCGCTGAGAAGCTAGCTAGAGTGCGGGCAGGGCTGCCCAGTCTGGAGACAGCGGTGCCAGTGAACAAGCCCCAGCCCTACATTCCCAGGCTTTCCTGACATCCACGCGAGTCTGGCACAGGTCCTGACACCGGCTCAGGAGAGGCCTGCTGGTACACGCCCAAGAGCGCACACACACACAGGCACGTTTCTCTGTAGACCTCTCACTCACTCTAACAGCCCCACCCGTCCCTGGGTCTCGGGCCCTGTGGAGTAAATAAGCTGAGTTTCAGATGTCTCAGAGCACAGTGGCATCCTTGAGTCACTTCATATCCCCTCTATTTGGTCATGCCCTAAACAGGGACTTGGGGACCCCGAGGCGGTCATCCCACCTCTCATCTCCCAGAAGCTCTCATGCAAGGAGGTAAGGCAGACTCCAAATCCAGTCTGTCTATGAAGTTCCTTCCATCTCAAAGCCAGAGGCAGGCAGGAAACAGGACGGCCTCTTCAGGGGAACCCTTCCAGAGACCGGGCAGAGTACGGGGAGGTGATGCCAAGATGTCCAAAGACAGTACAGGAGGAACTAGAGAGGGAATGATGGTCTCCTGGTGCCCTTTCCTGCCAGGTTAAAGGAATTTCGAGAAGGGTGGGCCCTGATTCACACACAGCTGAGTACAGCTCAACAAGGGGTCTGACAAGGTCTGCTCCCAAAACATGAAAGGAAAGAAGGAAGGAAGGGAATAGAAAGAGAGAGAAGGAAGGAGAGAGAACGAGCGAGAGAGAAATGTAGGACCACTTAAGAAGTGAAGGAGCAAGTGGGCTTGGTGGCATATACCTTGTAGTCCCAACACTCTGGGAGGCTGAGGCAGGAGAATCATAAGTGAGAACCCATCCAGTACAATTTAGTGACTTAATGGGCCCCTGTCTCTAAATGAAAAATAAAATGCTGGGCATAGGATGTAGTTCAGTGTGAAAATCCTAGGTTCAATCCCCAGTACCACATGCACACACACAACCTGGTACACTATCCTACCTCTTCTATTTAGTACTCCCTCACTCTGTGTGTGTGTGTGTGTGTGTGTGTGTGTGTGAGAGAGAGAGAGAGAGAGAGAGAGAGAGAGAGAGAGCTGTATTTGGAGAAGGCTTCATGAAGCGAGAGGTCAGGCTAGAAATACATCACTAAGGACCTTGTAAGGAAAACCAGAGGCAGGTTTTATTTTGAAAGCAAAAGTTAGATCTATAAAGGGTTTTGGACAGTAAAGAATCCTAGTCAAGTTTAAGGAACAACTGGGGCAAATGGAAGGGGGATCTGAGGAGAAGGGGACTGGTCACAGGCTCATCTGTTCAACAAGTATTTATTGAGAGCTTACCATAGATGTCCGGCCCAGAGTGAAACAAACAGATATACTCTCGGATACCAAGCATTGTCTAAAACCTGGCCACATACCTGCTGTGTCTATGTGGTATTTACCTTCGGGTGGTGCAGGGCAGCTGGACAGAGCAGCATCCAGGCATGCAGCACCTGTGTTAAATGCAAAGAAGGAAAAGGGGGTCAGGCAAGGGGCAGGAGCCATGGAGGAGACCGCCAGACTGGGGGCTGCTCCGGTACTGTGGTCAAGGACAATGCCTCTGAGAAGGTGACGCCTGAGCAGACACCTGAGGGAGGCGAGGGATATTTGAAGGAAGAGCTGTTCAAATAGGGGAAACTGCAAGTGCAAAGGCCCTGGGGGAAGCGCGCCATTTACTCAGATGGGGAAAGGCTCGTGGGAAGTCGATGAGTTCTATTTTGGACTTGCTGCACTGAGGTGCCTTCAGGACATCCAGAGACAGTGACCGGGAAACAGGAGCGATTTGGGTAAAGACAGGGATTAAAGGAAAGGAAGCCTGGGAACTGATGCAGAGGATAACTGCGGGAATCAGAGTTGTGAGCAGCTCGAGGCACAGGAGTCAATTCTGGGGACACTGGCTGCTGGGGACGGGGAGTGGAGGGGCGGGGACATCTCCAGAATGCCTGAGAGGGCGGGAGCCAAGGAAACTGACTGCGTCATTGATGGAGCCCCTTTCTAAATGGCTTCTCATGGTCCCCTGGGCTCCCACGCCCATGCCCTCCAGGCCAGCAGAGCCGAAGTGTCCACCACCAGTGCTTCCTTCCTCTGGCCTGAGGCTGGATCCTCAAGTCACTCCACAGTCTGCTTTCAGCTGTGCTCAAGCCTCGGGAGCAGGAGAGCTCTGATCAAGAGCCTGAGGCCAGGACCGCAGCCTTTCTGTGTACACTCTCAGCCTGTGTCTCCCGGCAGTGGGATTTGGAAGCATGACCTTCCAGCCCTAGATTGATCAGTCTTCAAGGCTACTTCACCACAGCCAGATGGGTTCAGTACTGGTAACTGCCTGGCAACTGGTTCGGGGTAGGAGGCATCACCCTGATTGGCAGCATTTGCCAGTTCCCATGGTGTAAATCCTCCCATGATGACCAATTTAGAGTATGAAGTCAACCGGCTGGCACAATTGCAAAACACTTAATAAGCAGCTCCCACAGGCTGGGATGAGCCAGCTCTAGCTCCTACTCTTGACCCTTTCCAGACAGACATGAAAAACAGAAAGAGATTCTGCCTGTCAGCTGGGGAGGGAAGAAAGCCAGGCTTTCCATCCCACCCCACTTCGAGACACCTCGGTCTCTCCCTTGACAGAAAGGCTGAGCCTTTTGCCCCCACTGCTCCCTGGCTCTCACCACCTGACATCCTGGTCCCGCCCTCTGCTCCCTGCTTTTCCTATTCAAAAGATAGGCTAGAGCCCTCCTCACCCCTACTTTTCCAGCCTCTTTTCTTTAGAAACAGAAGCCAGAAAGCCATGGACCATGGCACCCTGATCCAGGTGACCTGAATGTGTGGCCTGGCCCTGCCACCAGCTTCTGAGAAGCGTCCTCAGTCTCCCCATCTGTGAGATGGCTGGCAAGAACGAGCCTCTCCAGCAAGCCTTTCAGCTGGGAGATGCTTCCATTTCCACCACTTCCTGCCTCAGCCCTGATGGCAGCTCAGGGCCTCCTCTCTCAGACACATTTCCCCAGACTCCTAGACCCTCCCAGCTCCGCCGGCCCCCCACTGCCTCTGGCTCCCCAGGCTCCCCGATAAGGGGCCCAACTAATTACATTAGGATTTCATGCCAATTAACAAACAATTACACGGGCAAATTGGTGCCTAATTTGGAGCAATAACAACAGCTCCAGTGGCCGAGGACAGATAGCTGCAGACAAGACTGTTCACCCGGCCTGGCCCTGTCACGGCCCCTGGAGGGTGGGAGCCAGCTTTTGACCCAGGCCTGGGCCCACAGCTGCAGTTCTTTTAGGATCTGTAAGCAACCATTTATGTTGATTCCACAGAAGGTGGAAGTGGGGCTGAGGCAGCCCGGGCTGGCTTCCTGGAGGAGGAGGGAGGACTGCGGGGGTGGGGGGGTAGGGAGAGAAAGGAAGATGGCGCCTGAGGGGTAGTAATGCATAGGAACAAAGGCTTGAGTGTGGCCAGGAGCTACAGGAGCTAAAAGCTAGTGGGGAAACCAGCAGGGCCCAGGGCACAGGAGGTGGGCGGTGCTGAGGCTGCAGATGTTTGGAGGGACAGATTGGGACTGTCCTTCCTGGGAATCTAATACTCTCCTGGAGGCCTTGGAGCCACTGAAGGTTCATGGAAGGAGGAGAGTGCAGTTCTCAGACTCATCTTAGATTCCTGATCTCAGACTACTCATAACCACCAGTCTGCCTTTAGTCTGCCACGAGGTCTCATCTGTTCTCCCCTCTGAACGCAGTAGCATCAGTCCCATCCCCAAAGCATTTCTTGTCGGTAAATTTTCTAACTTATCACCCTAAGGCACAAATGCACCCATATTCCTCCTTCGCTTAAATCCTTTCTGGCTCCCTGGTGCCATCAGAATAAAGCTCCAGCTCCCACCTCAGCATCCCAGCCCTGCACCATCTGGCGCCTGGGGACCTCCGAGCTTCCTGTCTCTCCCCACCTCCACCCCTGCCCTGCGCTCCTGGGACTGGACACCATCTACAGGATGTGTCCGGTTCCCCCACACCTCCACTCCTGTGACTGAGCGGTTCCCTCTGCCCAGATTCCTCTCCCAACACCCTTGCTTGTCACCACGTCCATCCTCCCAGGCCCCAACCTGTAGAATCCTTTCTCTGGGGCCTGGGTCCCCACAGGAGAGCTTGTGCCTCTGCAACTGTCTGTCTCCACCCCCCAGCCCAGACTCAGAGCCGCTCAAGGCCTGGGGCACTCCGCATCTCCTTCACCCAGCACTGAGAGTGAATGAGCAGAGAAGGCAAAGGCGTGAGATAAACAGCGGGGGAAACCGAGGCAGAGATCCAGAGAAAATTCATAATCTGGTGAGTGCATCTCTCCAAAGGGAGAGCTGGGTTAGCCTTCAGCTCTCTGCCTGCTGGAGCCAAGCCCTGTCCTCCCCACCAGGCCCGAAGCAGCCCACTTCAACCGCTCCACCCAGGCGTTTCCCTCGCTGCATTTAAAACTGCACCACAGAAAATTGCCACAACTAAGGATCCCCCAAAAGTCACGGCAGCTCTCCTGACGACAGTGGCAGAGCCAATGGACAGCAGCGTGGATTGTGGGCAGACTCAAAGAGGGACCTCCTGAATCAGCTGCTCCCTAAGGAATGACCAGTGAGGAAGGGCAGGGGGCTTGATGGGACTGAGGGAGGCCAGGGTGGACCCCAGACCCTCCCAGGAGCAGGGGGTGCCCTGGCTGACTTTCCTAGGAGCCTGAGTTCTCACCTGGGGGGGGAGCTGCTTACTCCATCTCAAGGTCCATCACTCATGTTAATCACCGAGAAAAAGCCGATTTCTCCTCATTTCCAGATTCCAAATGACAGTATCATTAGGCCGCTAATGTGTGGAGAAATTGTGCGTGTCTCTCTTGGAACATGTCCTGATCCAGAATGGGTGAGGGTGCCCCAGGCAGGGGTTGGCCTCCAAGATGCTCCCTGTGGCAGAAGGCCAATCTCTGGAAGAGCTGCTGTGCCACTCGGCAGAGGTGGTCTCCCTCTCTGTTCAGTGAGCATCAGTGACAGTAATTGAATCACACCAGCCAAAGGCACAGATACACACTGCACAGTGTGCAAAGCTTGCCAGATATGAACGGAGCTGCTCTCAGACTTATACAAGAATACAGACCTCCTTGGCTCTGCTGAATTTGAACTCTGGACCAGGGATATAGCTCAGCAGCATAGCGCTTTGCTTGGCAAGTACAAGGTCCTGAGTTTGATTCCTGGAACCAAAAAAACCACAACAACAAAAAAACCCATAAACTTGAACTCTGGCCTGTCTGCTGCCACAGCCCTTTCCTATCATGCTTGCACCCTTTTCTCTGAGCTCCTGCCCACCTCTGGATCAAGAGGCACCTGGGCACCATCTTACCTCTGGGAGGGAAGAACTGGCTATTTCTTCCCATCTTCCCTGAGCAAGGCCTAGTCTTTGATGGCGAAAAGAATGCGACCTCCCCGCTGCAGAATAATAGCCACTGCTCCAGCCCTCTACATGCCTCTTCACACCCTTCATCACGTTCAGTCCTCATTCCAACTCACTTAACACACAAGGAAACTGAGCCCCAGAGAGGTGAGGTCATTTGCCTGAACTCAATTTCAGAGCTAAGCTAACCCTGATCCTCCCAATGCCCAAACCCAGGCTGAAGACAGTCCTCAGCTAATCCACGCAGTACTCCAGGAACACGTTCTGTTTCTAGCTTTTGTCCTCAGAGCTGAGGTGGGTGAGGCAGAGGCAGATATAATTATAGCTCACTGTGATCCATGCATGGCACAAAGAGGAGTACAAAAGGTTTATCCTCACCAGCAAGCAGAGAAATGCAAATTAAAACAACAACACAATATCATCTTTACCTGTTGAAATTAATATGAATTTTTGTTTTGTTTTGTTTTTAGACAGCATCAGTGTTGATGAGAACTGAAATCTGAGCCACTCTGACTCTGCTGATGGAAGGGTAAATTAGAACAACTTTTCTGGAAAACCATTGGGCGGTGTTGTAGAGAGTTTTAAAAACATACAGACCCTCTGGTCCCGTTAATCTACTTTTAGGAACTCAATCCAAGAAATAACCAAAGATGCTAGAAAAGACCCATGTACAAGGATGCTTATTGCTGTTATTTACAACTGTGAAAAATCACAAGCAACATAAATGTCTAGCAATAGACGGCTGGTTAAATAAATTAGGGTACATCCATATATAAGAATGTTACGCAAACATTAAAAGTCATGTTCTTGAGGAATTTTTAATAACCTGGGGAAATACTATTTTATAAGTAAAGCACAACAGGAAACAAAACTGTCCATCTAGGATGGTCTTGATTGTACAAAGAAAATATTTAATCAGTTCATGTGAAAAAAGTCTGGGAGGAAATAAACAGTTAATCTGAGAGGATATGGGTAATTTTGTGTGTGTGTTTCAGCATACTTTTTGGTTTCTTACAAATCTATAATTTTTCAGGAACAATTCACTAGAAATACATGCAGTCTGGAAGCTGGGCATGGGAGAATCAGAAGTTTGAGACCAGCCTGGGCAACTTAGTGAGAGTTTGTCTCTCTGGTTTTTTTTTTGGTACTGGGAATCAAACTCATGAGCCCAGGCTTGCCAAGCAAGCACTTATGCCACTGAGCTATATCCCCGGCCCAGAAGAGCCTGTCTTGAAATAAAAAGTAAAAAGGGATGGGGATATAGCTCAGAAGCAGAGAGCTTATGTAGAATGTGTGAGGCCTGGGTTCAATCTCCCATACCGAAGGGGAAAAAAATACATGTGATGTACACAAGCAGGTGGGAAGCTCGGGATGCCATGAGACAGAAGCTCCACACCCAGCTTGGGAGCAGCGCAGCCCAGGAAGGCTTCCTGCAGAGGTGATGCCTGCATTAGCTCAGAGTGAGTAGGCTTTGAGCAGAGGAAGGGCTATTAGTGCTCTAGGCTGAGAAAGTTATGTGCAAAGGCAAGGGAGATCCTGATGGCTCCCAGAAACCCTCAGGAGTAGGAGAGGCAGAGACCAGACAAGGGAAGTCCCAGATGACCCAGCTGAGGTGCCAAAGGCTGAAGGTCCTAAGAGGGAGATGACAGGAAGCAACTATGTTTGAAAGAGCCTGTGGACACAGAACGGAGGGGAATGGGAATGTGGGAGGTGGGGTGAAGCCAAACCACGGAACCTAGAAATCAGCAGGGCTGCTGGTTGGGTGAGAGAGGAGAGGAGGGGCTGTGGGAGCAGTGATTACGTACAGATTTGACAGGACTGTGATTAATTGGAGAGGGGAGGCGGCATGGGGGAGGGGGCTGACGTGACTACGGCCGGGCGCGCACAGACACGAGGCACTCTGAGGTTCCCACTGCGCTTTTTCCAGTGCTTTCTCCCCCACTGCCTCTGAATGGGCAGACTGGGGTTGGTCTGATATTTGACTGCCCTCCTGGGAGAAGCTGAGCCTATCACCACGCCCCGACTCACCCCTGCAACTCCGTGCCCTCTTTCCCGCTGCACTGCCAGGCTGCGCAGTGTGGGGTAAGCAAAAGGCCACAAAGATGAGGGCTGGGGCTGAGGCCCTCTCTGGACACAGACACACTGACACACTCACACAGGGACACAGAGAGCTCAGGCACCCACGGGGCCTCTGAGAATTGAGTCACAGGCACCGATGGATACCCAGGGACACAGCCCAACAGAAGCCGCCCCATGGTCACACGCCTCACAGCCACACAGTCAGCTCCAGCCTGGGTCGCACACACAGGCCATTGTGCTCTGCCGGAATCCCCAAGGTCCTCCCGCCTGCGCCACCCCCGCCCCACTCCCGCTCCTCCTCCTTCCAGCAGGACAGGACAGAGGGCTGGCTGACAGAGGGACCTGCAGCCAAACGGGGCAGCCCAGCCAGGAGGGAGGCCTCTGAGAAGGGGTTGCCACGGCAACAGGCTCCTGCAGAACCAACCAGAGGCTTCGATTCTCAGCTCTTATTTTTAGAAGTTGGGGCTTGGACTGGTTGCCCGAGGGCACAGATGCCAACCGAAACCCCCAGGGGTCTGGGTGGACACTGCCCACCCTGGGCTTCTTCCAAAGGGTCCCTCCTTTCCCAAGGTCATACCCGGGGGGGGGGGCCATGGATTCCCACAGTCTTGACATTGCCCGTGGGCTTTCTACTAGCGCCCTTCCCCCTCTAGGTCCCCAGGGTGGGGACCCAGTCTACTGACCCATTGCACTGCCACCTGTTGATGGCTATGATTCAATGTACTGAGTGTCAGGGAGTGGAGTGGAGATTTAGCCCCATTTTTATGGTGGTATGTGTGAGGCTGCATGTAACTGAATGGGTGTAGTTGTTATGTGTTGGGGCTGCTGTCCGCTTCTGCCTGTGTGTGTATGTGTGTGCATGTGGATGTGTGAGTTTCCTCCTCCGCAGGAGCCAAACACAGGGAAGACACCACTCTTAACTTCCTTCCCAGTGTGGATCAC
This sequence comes from Dinomys branickii, assembly GCA_004027595.1. Taxonomy (NCBI): domain Eukaryota; kingdom Metazoa; phylum Chordata; class Mammalia; order Rodentia; family Dinomyidae; genus Dinomys; species Dinomys branickii. Next base: position 120,090 of record PVLD010004061.1, read on the forward strand.
TCAGAAAGGAGGCAGGGAGATCTCAGGCTGGAAGGATGGTGGCTTTAGTGTCCCCCTTAGTCCAAACCCTATTTCTGAGCAGACGGTTCCTGGGTTGGGCAGAAGGGTGGTGGCAAGACCGATGGGCCCTGACAGACCCAAGTGGACAGAGCCAGAGTGAGAGGGACCAAGAAGCTGGAGCAGGCTGACTTTATGGTGGCTCCTCCAGCTGCTGGGGATTCCTCTGTTGGTCTGGGACTGCTCTGTTTGCATCTCATTTGTTTGCATTTGCATAACAAGGGCCTCTCTGGCACCAGAGATCGAAATTCCTGGCCTGGGTAATTGTGTGAAAAAAGCGTCTGGAGACTAAGCAGGAATCCTGGGGTCCCCGCGGCCGAAGCAAAGACTGGGAACCACTATGTTGCTGCTGAAGGTCCCGTCCAAACCCAGCAAACCCATTTCTTAACCCTTGAGGCAGGAACGTGAGGGACAGCTGAGATGGGAGTGGGAAGTGACAAGATTAGGAATCAATTCATCTTGCAAGCCCTCCACCCCCAGCACCCACCACGGACCTGGGTCTGGAGGATTTCCCGTGGATGGGAATAGCCTGAACTGGGCTGGGGGTGGGGGCTCAGCCACTTCTGCCCCTGCGCACCTCCTATAGGAGAGATTATCTGGCTACAATGACAGGGATCATGTCCTGGACCTTAGAAATTGCCAACTCCAAGATTCCCAGACCTGGACCACAGAAATGTCTGCTCTGGACCCCCTACTTCGGATAACACAACTCTGGCCCTCGTCTGTATGGGGTGAGGACCTGGAAGGTCCACAGACCCACTAGGTTGTTTCTGTCTGGAGCTCCAGTCCCTCCTAGACTGTATCTCAACCCAGGACCCTAGAATTTACCACCCAGACAGACCTTAGCCAGCTGACAGGGCCTATGGAGCCTTTGTCCCACCTCAAATGGTGGCAGTTTGCCACTACTGTGGACCAAGTGGGGACTGGAGTGCTGGAGTGTCTGCAGACACCTGTACAAGGCCCTGAGGCTGCAGGATGGAGCCCAAGGTAGAGCAGAAAGGGGGATGGATAGAGGGCTGCAGGCCTCCTTTGGTATCTTCCCCCTGGCTCTTTAAACATTTAGGGTAACTCTGACAAGCTGATTGACCTTGGATAAGTTACTTAACCTTCCTGTGCCCCCAAGTGGGGTTAATAATAGTAGCTGCCTCCTAGAGTTGTTATGAGAATGTACTGAGTTAATTCACACAAAGCGCTTCAAACAGTGCTTGGTGCAGGGTAAGACCGTGTGTAAGCATTAACTATTATTATCTACCGTCCTGGGATTTGGCATTTTTCCCTCCAGCAGCAGAAGCATTTTCTTTTTCATTTTGAGAAACTGAGGAAGAAGCAGAGTCTGGGCACAGCCCTGCCCCTCTCCAGCTGTTCCCTAAGCCCAGACCCCCTCTTCAGCCTCCCCAGCAGCTATAACCCAAGACCAGGATCCAGAAGGGCAGCCAGGCCAGGCCACTGGAAGGAATGGAATGGTTTGTTCAACATCCTTATTGGCTGAATAAATGAATAGCAAAGATTAAAGGAATAAATTACCATAGCTGGGTGGACTGAGCAGGACAGCCTGACGGGCAGACGTTTTGACTGTGAGACCTTCAAATCCATCTCCCTGGCTGTTCTTCCTTGCTAGTTGTTTTCATTAGATGGTGGAAGGCGGGCAGCGAGGCTGGCCAAATTCTCTGCAAGTTTCTCCTGAATGAGGCATTGGCTTGTCTTTGTGAGATTAGAGGGAGAGTGTCCGCTTGTGACCTAGGTCCTTTTGCGTCTTAATGCACGTCTGTGTGTGGGGAAGAGTTTCTGAGTGTTCTGGCACAGAACCTCCTCCTTGTCTGAGTGAGAAGCCCTGGGGCAGGCCCCATCCTGGTCTGGGGCAGGGGTCAGGAGATGTTGGTAAGCCTCATTACCTCCTAACTTACACACCCACACCCTCTGGCAAAGCCAGGCCTCCGTGTGCCTGCCCGCCCATCGGCCTTTGGGTTAGCAGTGACAGGGAGCTCTCCTGGGACTGCCATCCTCCCCCATCTGGCCCGGCTGGTGCTGGCGGTGGTGGAGGGGCCTGTCAGAGGATGCATGGGTATGTGGGCAGGTGGGAGTGTGGGAGTGTATGACTGTGTAGCTAAGCCTGTGGCCCATCTGGGTGGGCTACAAGTGGCACTCATGTGTTTGTGTTCATGATTGTCTATGTTTATGTGTCTGCATGACTGTGTCTTGCGGTCTGGGGTCTCTGAATATGATGCTGTGTACCCCAGATTGAGGGTCTTTGGTCTGAGGGTTTTCCATGGGAGGTGCTAGGTGGAGGCAGAAGTGTTCTGTGAATTCCCTGGCTCAGCTCTCAGTCAGGAGAAATTAACCTTCAGCTGTTTTCTGTAGAGGGGCCAGAAGTCTCTATTTGGGAAACCAAGCCAGTCGAGAAGTTCTGACGCATCCTTGACTGCCCCTGAGCCCTACCCCTGGAGGGGAACTCTGGTTTCAGGCATCATCAGAACTCCGGGGTCCCCAGGGAAGCAGCCTCTCACCCACCCCAGCACTAGGACAAGATGGATGCAAAGCCACTGTGAAGTACAGTCCATCACCCAGCCACAGACACCAGCACAGCCTCATGCCTGAATCAGAGATCCACGTGTGTAATCACAGGCCCACATACACATACACCCATGCATGCACGTTCTCATACATATGTCATGACATGCACACAACCATGTGGCCACACATTTATATGGCACATGAATGCTTACACAAGGAATGTACCGTACATTAATAAAACACATTCCTGCAAGGATGCACATACCTAGTCACACACATGCAGACATGCTTGCATATGTGTCCATACACATGCTATCCCTTTCGTGTCTCTTCCTGTCCTCCCTTCAGCTGCCTCAGGCTAGTGTTCTGCTGTACTCTTCACCGACTACAGAAGACCCTTTGAAAGGTAGGCATCGAGGAAGGGCAAATGTCATATGCACACCTGCCCTTGACCCTGTGAGTATGAAGCGGTGTGTGGCTACACAGTCACACACACCTGCTCCCAGTCCATCTCAGTTTGTGTATGTGACACTGTAAGTCTGGCAATCTGCATGGCTCTAGCTCTGTGTAAAACGGGATAGTCTCTTTGTGACACTGTGGATATTTTTTTGTGCATGTCTGTGCATATTTCTGGAAGGATGTATAGGAGTCTATACCCATGTGTATGAATTTGTGACAGTGGGGATTTCCATATCTGTGTAGCTAACTGCATCTTATGGGCCACTCCCCTGTGTGCTTGTGTATGCATGTTTATGTGTGTGTTTGCATATCTGTGCATGTCCCACATGTACATGGCTCTGTGGCCCAGGCTTTATGTGCTGGTCTGACTGGCTCCACCACCGGTAGAGGCTGTGGCCTGGGGTGGGGCCAGGTGAGACCAGACTGAATCCCCTGGCTGTTGACAGTTGTATTTACAGAGCTCAGAGTAGGACATAATTGCTTCTATTAATCTTTCTCTGGTTGTTAATTGCTCACTTATCGGGTTGTGTATTATGCCGACTGTTGCTCTTAATTCTCCTCCATAGCTGCAGGTGTTTGCTGCCTTATTAACTGTTAATCGGCGCCGCTAGGGATAGAGACTTAATTGGCCCCCAGAGTGGGACACAGGCGGGCCAACCGGGCACTGCTAGACTCTTAGCTTGTCCTGGAACTCTCACCTGTGGAGCACAGGTGGCTGCAGGAAGCGGCTGGCCTGCTGCCAGTGGACAGCATTCCTATGTACAGCAGTTCTGGTGAGAACTGCAAGGTAGGGCCCTTACACAGTCCTACCTCCTCCCAGGAGCCAAGGGAGCAACCAGAAGCCAGCTCCGATACCCCCCCTCTGTCACCCACAATCTTCTAACCAGGATAGAAGCCAGTCTCATTTATTTTAATTATCCGAACCTGACAACAACACCAACACATAATGGAACTATTTTTGCCTTTTACCACTTTTTCTGTCTCCCCTGTGACCCTAGCAACTGGGGCTCTTAAGGTTACAGAGACACTGGAGAAAAGAGGACAGGGAGGAGCCTCCACTAACGCAGGAAGGGCAGAAGTTAGACCCAGTAAGGACTTCCCAGCCTTTGAGGGGACTATTCAGAGCAGCTGGAGTCCAAAAAAGCTCCCAGGAGGAAGTTCTTCTGCTCCATCTCAGCCACATTTCTGCTTGCGCGGCCCCAAGAACGGGAACTCATTCCCTCCACTACATTGCTGCGCTGCAGCAGTGAGAAAGGTTCTTCACACTGAGTTCACTTCCCCTTATATGTTGTAGCAGAGAAGCCTCAAGAGTCCACAGTGGGGAAACGGAGGACCAGAAAGGGCAAGGGAGTGACCCCAGGCTTCCCCAATCCTGTTTGGTAAAGACTCAGACATGCTACAAAGTTTCTGCTCTCTGCTTTTCCCAGGGCCCTGTTCCCAGGTAAGTATCTCACCCCTGGAGGGGACTTTCTCAGCTCCCAGCTCTCAGCCATCACAGGCTCCAGCACCTTTGGGCCGGGAATGCAAGGTTTCTGGGAACAGTGTGCTCTGTGAAAGAGACAAGGCTGGGGGTAGGTGGAAGTGGCAGTGGTGGTGGTGGAGTCCATGCTGCACCAACCTGGCCTCCAGACTCCCAGAAGGACAAACAGGTGAAGTAAGAGTCCCCATCTTGTGCCTGCAGTGCAGACTTCTCTGACATTTGGAAGTTCTTCCTGGTGTCTAGTTGTCCTGTCTGGAGCTGCAAAGGAAGGTGATTTGCTTTACTGCGTTCTGAGAGGAGCTGGGCTCTACAAGAAAGGGAAAGGCAAAGCAATCACTGCGGGCTTACTTTTTGCCAGGGGCAGCAATAAGCATGTGTAAAAGTGGCATCCCATTTAACCAGTGCATAAGCTAGTGAGTTAGGGATTTGTGTCCCAACTAACAGAGAAGGAAAATGATTCACAGGGAGGGGCGCTAACTCAAAGCCACAGAACCAAGAAAGGGTAAAGAATCGGGGTTTCCTCAAGATGGAATTATTTAGGGAGCTGCATTTCTGTTAGGGATTCCTGGGCAAATTCAGGCTAATGGTTCAATAAGAGAACTTGGAAATGGGGAGCTGGTGGTCACTATCGTAGCTCACCTACCTGCCCCAAATCTCGGAACACAGAGAAGTAAAACGCTCACGCATGCGCAATACACATGACCATCAGGCGGGATGGGAGCAAAGGGATCAGGGACAGTTGCCCAAACAAGTTCCGGCCCCGCCTCTATGTTAATGACATGCAGATATATGTAAATTTTCACAAGCAACAGCTCAAACCTTTGGGAGCAATGGGGTCACACAGGTGCAGTTGCCATGGAAATCCAAAAGCAACCCCACAACCCGCACCAGCGGGCGCAAAGTCCCAGGGTTCCTCGTTCTGGTGTCCAGAGCATCACGGAGCGGCGGAGGGTGTGAACCGGAAGGACCCCCAGAGACTGCGTCCAGCCGGGGGACGCTGACACCACGGGGAAGTAGCAGTGGGAGCACAGCGTCACCATCCTGGCCGGACGGCTGAGCCTTCTACTAAACCCTTCCGGTAGCCGGTGACTCCAGCTCCGGCCTAGCAACGGGAGCCCCGCCTAGGGTTGCATAGCAACGTCCCTGGAGCCTAGCAACCGCCGGCCACGCCCCCTAGCAACGTCACGCCTAAACTGAGCTCCGGGTCCTTTCCAAAAGAGAATTGCAAGGGGCTTGTGGAGGAAAGCCAAAATGAGAGTAGGGGGCGTGTGGCTCAGCTTCCACTTCTAGGCAGACCGCAGGATTTCGAGGTCCACCCAGAGCCCTTTTCCCGAGAGCAAGGTGTTAAAGGGCTGCATTAGCATCCCCATTTACAGAGGGGCAAACTGAAGCTCAGAAAGGAAGGCCCTCCCCAGAGTCCACAGTTTGGTCTTCCCTGTGTGCCCCAGGAGGGAGCAGGGAGCAAGGGCTCCCCTGTCTCTCCGGAAGCAACCCCCAGCCTGAGAGGGATACACTGCCGTCTTCCCCCCCCCCCCCCCGACTGCGTTAGAAAAACCACCCAAGTTGCGGACTCCGAATCAAGCTGCAGGTTTGCATAGTAATTTGCGTCATTTGCATACAGCGCGGAGGCTGTGGTGTTCTCTTGCTCCTCCAAGTCAGAAAAGTTCCCGAAGGAGCTCCTGCTCGCTTTCCGGGTTCACCCAACCTGCTCTTTCTCCCTGCCCCCACCTGCACTCCATCTTCACCCGTCAACCAGCCCTTCCTAAATTCTCTCACCCCGCCCCCAGCTCGGCCTCGGTCCTGCCAGCCCCGACCTCCATCCCAAGGCTGAGGGCCCCCTCTGCTGTCAGCTGCGGGTAGGGCAGTGCAGAGCACGTGGCGCAGGGAAGAAGGGGCTCCCATGGAGCCGTCACCCTCAGTCCAGGGGGGTTTATTTTGAGCGAAGCCCACACACAGGTGGACTTGGAGAAAGGGAGAGCAGAGGGGAACCCCTCCAGGGTCTGGGATAGAGTGGTGTCCTGCCAGGGTTCTCGTCCTGTAGCTGTGCCAGCTTCCTCGCTCTGAGCTGTCTAGCCAGGGCCAGCTCACCCTCAGCTCAGGCCCCCGACTGAGCTCTCTGGAGGGACTGCCACCTTGGGACGCCTTACAATTACAGTGTTTTCGAGGAGCTCGCCCAGGCCAAGGCCAAGCAGCACCTTCCAACCCTAGCATCAGCCTCCAACCCCCGAGGCCTAGACCGTTGCCTTTCTCCAGTACCTTTCTGGGAGCTGACAAGAGCTGCAACTGAGATCTCACCCAGACTTGCGATCAGACCGGCATGGGTACCGACACGTGCACACACGGGGGGAGGTCTCGTGCTATCTTCCTGTTGATGTGTGGGCAGGGGGCGGGGGCGTGTCCTGGTACTGAGAAGTTTAAAAAGCACTGCACCTTTCCTTCTGTTTGCTCCCTAGCAATCTCCGGGAGCACGTGCCCCTCAGAGGCCTCCATCCCCTTCCGCCGCTCTCCCAAGCCTGGTCCTGCCTGCTCTCCTAGCTCTTACCCTTCCCCTTAGTTCAGAATATTTGGAAAATGCTTCCAGATGCCTCCATGGCAATAGCTGTGCCCTGGAGCACAGTGATGGTTCGGGACCAGTGACAGGTAAGGTCGCACATCTGTGCACAAAGACATTCCCAGAGACACCCTAAACTATTCGGCTGGGACTACAGCCTCCTAATCAGCCAGCAGATGCACCCCCTAGCTTTGCCAAATTCTTTATTAAACTAAAAACCAACACCAAACAGACTAATGAACAGGAAACAAACAGGGCAGGTAGGGAAAGCTGACCCTTCCCTCCCTTCGCCAGCTCCCCCCACCCACCTCTCTCCCTGGTTCAGCACTAGAAAGGGAAGCAAAGCCCCTGTTCTAATGGATAACAAGGGTCAGGTCTTTTTAGGAAAAGGACACTTAGTGCCCACTGTCGGCCTGTGGAGGGGGAGGGCTGGGCCAGGGGTCTCGGGAGCTGCGGACGGCTGGCAACACAGGCTGTACGTCCCTGGGTCTGCAGAGGGCTGAGGAAGCGCTGCAGGGGGTGGGAGAAGCGGATCCTATCCTGAGGGGTTCAGTGAAGCTTGGAGTTGGTGACTAATGGTCACCAGGGACTTGAGGTTCTGGACCAGGACTTGGTAGGGGCAAGAGGCCCTGTGGATATGCTGGCCGTAACCAAAGCTGTTGGCGGCTGGCACTGCTAAATAGGGCTGTTGGGGCTGGCAGCCTGGTGTGGGGGGCTGTGTCCCTCAGCCGAGACATTGCCAGGCTTCAGCCTCTGCCCATGGTTTCCCTCTGCCTCTGGGGAACTTCTGCCAAGCACAGACTCCCCTTGGAGATAGGCTGTCTTTGTCCTGGCTCTGCTGCGGGGCACCCTCCAGGGGAAGAGAGCCTTTTAGGGCCGGATCTGACTTCCTGTCTTCTGGCTGGTAGAATCTGATTTCCACTTTCTCCTGGAAGGATACTCTCTTTCGAACCTTCCCCGGCATGGTGCTAGACACAGCTGTGTTTGGAAGCCCCTCTTTGGGGAGTAGCACAGCCAGCAGCAGGCTCGAGTGGGTGATTTCCAGACCTAAGGAAAGAAGGAGGGAGAGATACATGGACTGGCGGGAAGACAACAGAACCCCCAAAGCTGCATCATACCTGCCACAGTCTGGAATTTGGATCCTAAGCAGAGCTTCCCAGCAGTGAGCAGGGACCCATGGGAAGCTGGGAAAGTGGGAAAGTAAGCCTGTCTAGGAAGATTTAGTCTTGGTGAGATCAAGGTTCTAGCTGATGGTGGTGCCTGGGGGAACTGACTCCAGGACTCATTCAAAGTCTTCCTCCTTGAGGAATACGGCCCGGAAAGGCCAAGGAATTTGTACCAAACAGGTAGAATCCACCGCTGGAGTCCCCAGCCCTCTTCCCCAGGTGCTTTTCCTGGAGTAAGCACTACACAGAGGCCAGACCTGGCCCAGTACAGCTCTGGTGAAACACCTGTCCCTCCCGTGTCCTATCTTGGTTCAGCTGCCCCCGGGTCAAATGTGGCTGTCCTAAAGCTTCTACTCGGTGGTGTCTAATTGGAAGGCAGTGTAGTGCGGTGCTCAGGAGCCAGTTTCTGGAGCCTGGCTGCCTGAGTGTGAGCCTGACTCTGCTACTGACTGGCTGTGTGACTCTGGGCAGTTTTTTCCTCTGTGGAATAGAGGATCTAAGAGCACCATTATGATTGGGCTATTCCAAAACTGTAAGAATACACCTAGGTGAAGGGCTGTGGGTACCCGTGCTCAGCACGTGTGGGGACCATGGCTGGCATGTAGCTAGTAGCATTCAAGTACTAGTTATTATTACTTTGGCAGTGCTAAGGTTCAAACCCAGGACCACATGCACACACACCAGGCAAGCGCTCTGCTCTAAGCCACACCCCCAGCCTTGAGTTCTTACATCGGCACGTGGCAGGCATTCCCTTCTGAGACGTGCCTGTCTCTGCTGAGGCACAGGTGACTGTGTCAACAACACCCTCTGCTCACCAAGCCAGGGGAGGCAGGTGTGCTATGGGCACCGGGCACTCACCTGGACCGCCCAGAAGGCGCAGTCTGGCAGGCAGCGGCTGGAAGGCGGGCAGGGGCAGCAGGACCACCCCCACGTGCTGCACAGAGGCCAGCACATGGCACTGCTTATTGTTGAGGTAGGAGTACAGCAAGTGGCAGTTCTGGGTATCCCGGGTACCCTGAGGGCACAGTCTGGCCACGGAGACGTCCTGCAGGTGCAGGGGGAGAACAGATGAGGGGCAGTGGTCATCTCTGCAGACATCTAAACCTCTGAGGACTGTCCCCACCTCCCAGGGGAGGAAGCAGAGGGACCTGCCCACAGTCACTTAGTGGGTCTGCAGTCACACTAGGAACTAGACCTGGATTTCCCAAACCAGCCTTCTGCATCAGAGGTTGAGAGGGATGGGGTGAGGGGGGAGGACAAAGGGCCGGGTGAAGAGGGTGCCCGAGAGTGGGCATTTACCTTGGCCTCAGCTGGAGAAATGCTGGTCAGAAGGTCCCAGACAGTGTTAGGGGGGATGCAGCCCGCTGAGCGAATCACCTCGGGCAGAGCCTGGGGGTGGGTGAGATGGCCTCAGTCCCCAGCTTCCCCTCTTTTTAGGCAGACTCATTCCCAGCCACCCGAAAGCCTGAAGCTGAAGTGAGGAACATGGGTAGGCAGGATCGGAACCCTCCGTGGCCACCCAGAGAGCTCTAATCACTCTAGAGGCCCATAACCTGCCCTGCCCAGGCTCCTTCAACTTCCCAAAAGCCCCTTACTCCCTCTACTAACCTGCCACCCTCATCCAACACTTTAGTTGATTATTCAGTCATTCAACAATAACTTCTCCCCTGGGTTAGAAAGGTACCAGATGTCTCTCCCAAGCCCTTCCTACCTTAAAGTGATTGACCTTCTGTGTCTCCCCAGAAGTGGGGCTGGCACCTTATTTGTCCTGATACCTAGCACAAGGCCAGGCACAGAGAGGGTAGAGTGAGTAACAGAATACAGGTGCGAATGAACAAGTAGCCGGCTGAGGAGCTCACTGGGGAGCATATGAGGGAGCCCCTGGAGAGCAGCGCGGGCGAACCTGGATGAGCCGACAGCTGTGTCCTGAGACCAGCTGGGCCTTGGCCCGGAACTGCCTGATGGAGAACATGTCAAGTACCCCCTCCCAGGGAGGTGGGCTGGGCAGGGTCTTCGTGGGCCCAGCAGACGTCTGGTACCTAGAGGGACAGACAGACAGACAGGGTAAGTAGAGTGGGTCCTCAGGACCACCCCGTATCTCCTTCCTTTCCAGAGCAGGTGCTGTGTCCCCACTGCAAGGAACAACACTGGTCCAAGTATGGCTTGGGCAGGGAGGAATTGGGATGATCTGTTCCCCTATATAGGTGGGGAAACTGAGGCAGAAAAGACCTGCCTACGGCAATATAGGCAGAAAAGCCCATGCTGTGTGTGTGTGTGGCCCCAGCTGGTGGACTCGCCCACCCACCCTTCAGGGTTGCCACTTCCCAGCTTCAGCTCACACCTGTCCTGGGGTTCCGTGGGCGATGTCTCCCTGGCTCTGGGCGTCTCGGGAGAGGACACGGAAGCTGAACTTGGGGCTTTCTGGGAGACACTGTCCCCGCTGCTCCTGGAGGCTCTGGAGAAGCCTAGCAGCTCACTCAGAGATTCTGTGAGCGACAGAGGCAGGAGCTGAAAGAGGCAGGCAGAGGCGGAAGCCACCCCGCTGCTGAGAGCCTGGGCTTGAAGCGGGGCCCCTGCTGCACCCCTGCAGCCCCCACCTGCACACATGTGGCGGCTGGGGTCCAGGAAGTGGTGATCATGCTGTTCCGTGATGTCCCCCAGCAGGGCAGGCAGCGCCTGCAGGCTGCAGTCTCCGGACACCACAGGTCCCTGCAAGGCAGAGGAGCAGAAAGGGACAAATAAGGTGGCGGGGGAAATCGGTGAGAGGAGCCTTCGTGGGGGGGGAGCCTCAGTTTTGTTTTGGTTTATTTTGTTTTCTTAACATTTTTATCACAAAATATCACGAACTTGTACAAAAAAGTTGGAAAATATAAAAAATTGAAAAAAATCACCCCTTGTCACACCAATAGTTGATGTTCCTTTAAGACAGTTCCTCTAAGCACAGGATTGGGAAGGGATCCTTATGCCAGAATAGCTGGGATCAAATATTCAACTTTAGTCCATTAACTGTAGCAGAAGCCTTTGCCACATTATCCAGCCCCTGGTGGCAGCGCTGATGGGCCAGGCTGTAGTGTACATGTCACTTCTGTCACCCTTGGGTCATTTCTGAGTTTTCACTATTATGACTAACATTTGAGGACATCTTGGCACAGGAAATATTTTCCTAAATTTTACATCATTCCCTTGAGTCAAGTTCTCAGAAGCAGATGACAAAATCATGGAGAATG